>JANHFK010002246.1:411095-427508 GCA_036250565.1 Sibynophis collaris | reverse complement strand
GTCGGCGAAACAATGCCGGCTGGCGACCCCTAGGGGAAGAGCCTTCTCTGTGGCAGCCCCTACCCTCTGGAATGACCCCAGCTTAGCTCCACTGCACATGCGCACTCACCTCCTGCTCACCAGCTGATTTTCGGGTCTCTGCCATGCATTCATGGAGGATGGGGCACATGCAGGAGATGTGTGCGCGGAGAGCAGGGGAATGCGGGGGGCACGCATGAGTGTGAGGTGAGCACAGTGGGGTCATGCGCTGGGGGCAGGGCGCATGGGGGTCACACGTGCATTCCATTATGGATATGGGCACATGATGACAAAAAGGTTAGCCATCAGTGTTCTAGAATATCTGGTTAAATCCATGATTCTTACGTTTAAATGAAAATGTATGTTGATAAAGTGTTTATAATCTACTTGTTAAAACATATTGCACAACATGAATTGCTTCCAAGAAGTGATAATTAAAGTTCAACGTAGAATATTTTAGCTTGTAAATATTTCAATCAATATTTTGAAGTATATTAATACTTCAAATATAAATTATAGTAAAAAAGTACATATAAACAAATATGCTTAATATGTATAGTTGCCAAGCAAGTTCATCATCCTTTATATATCCAGAATTTACAGACTCAACTCATCTAACACATCCATTATTCATACTGCAAGATGCTCTATAAGCAGTCTTCAGCTTTCATCCATTCTTTCAGCAACTATTCAAACTTACAGTGCTGCTGAAAAGAGGAACATACAAACTGATCCTTGAAGTTCTGGCAATCACAGGACCCACACAATCATATGATCACAATCTGGGCACCCAGCTCATGATTATGACATAACAAGGAGCTATGAACGTCATTTGTAACCTTCCCTGCCAGCTTCCCACAAACAAAGTAATCATTACAGTAATTTGCTCCCACCCATAGCACGCACACACCCGCTCATGCATAGCCTCTGCAGGTCCTCTCTAACCCTCTCCCATTCACCCGCTACTTGTGTATGGTTTGTACAGGGTCTTCCAAATCCTTCCTGGCTTCCCTCGTGGTACCTTTGTGCTCATTACCATCCATTGTAACCTAAAAATTATCTGAAATCAGAATCCTTTCTCTGGTTTTCTATACACCTTTTTGTTCAAGATCAAAGTCCACATTTTACTTCAATGCACCTATGTTTTCCTTTTCTAACCTTTACTTTCTATTGTATACATTTCCATTCACGGCATTCAGTTCGCCAATTCTACCTCCCTCAACTATATTAAAGTTTCTGATCTCATTATATAAAAAAGGCTACTTCTCCCCATTAGAGGCTATATTCAGAAGGGTATCTTATATTCTTTCCATATTTCACCTGTTTTGTTTGAAATCATCCTGCAAACCTATTTGAAGCCCATAATAACTCCAGTCTTTCTGATCTCAAAGGCCACATCTCGGACTGCATCAGGGTGCAGGCATATATCTGTGCATGCACACATACTCTTCTTTAAGGAACAGGTTCGTAATCTGAGGGTCCCCCTCCTTCCAGAGCTGATACTGAATAAAAGTTTCCCTTACTGCCTCTAGCTTTGACTGATTAGCCAGCTATTCCTCCATCACTTCCTTTCCAAGCCCAATTCAAAGGGATCATTTTGGTGTATTATAGGGCTCATTTTTGGAATAAATTGCTACTGAATGTGAAACTAGCCCTTTTTGTGGCAGGGGTGCACTTAACATTCCTTTTACATAAACTTTTCTCCGATTTTGATGATTTGGACAAGAACTGCTTCAAAACTTTACAATAGATATTATCCAAGCTAGTAAGATCTATTAGAGTAGGCATAATATGGCATTCCAAATACCAATGTAAACTAATGGAAGGAAGAAGAGAACTAATAAACAGGACAATGACAACAAAAATTGTTTTACCTAATTCAAGACTGGAAAAACCAGTTAGGGGTAGGAAGTGAAAGTTATATGTTAGTCAATGTGTTCAAATTATTCACGATCTGTAGATAATAAAAGACATAATGTAGCTATCTTCTAATTGCTATATCAGTATTTTCATAATAATGAGGAAACAAAACTTTTATATATCAGACATGCTGAAAAATATACAAAGGAAGGCTTGTGAAGTCATATATTCAAAGAAACCATGCCTTCTATATTTCAAACTCAAGTAAAATCACGTTAGAATAAATAAATAGACAAAAAAAATGTCTTTTGGAGGATGGTCATTAGGTACTGAACAGTATGAGTTATCCAATGGCAAAAAATGAATCGGTTTTCCTTTGAAAGAGAAACTGCAGAAATAAGATAAACTTTCATTATGCCTATTTTCCCAACAGATTTCCTTAAACTAAAGATTCAGATAGGTATTAAATTATTTTGCCCAAGATTGTTGCAAGTTCCTAAGGCAGCTGCTCTTAGCAGATGCTAGCATGAATATCATGAAAAAAGTCAAGACTCTTTTCATCAACAGCATCCTCTAAGAGTCTCATTAAGTAGCTGTGAAATAATTAGGCAGTTGTGAAATAAAGTATTAGGTGATTTCAGATGTTACATTCCAGAAAAAAAGGACAGCAATATTGTTTTATATTATTGAATACTAAAGAGATTGTTAATACCATTTTTTTCTAAGTTTTCTGCTTTTCCATTTAAAGAGTTATTGTCACATGTTTATAACTTTTGGCAGCATTTTAAATTAATGCCAGAATATATGTAATTTTTTTTAAAAAGACAGCCGTATTAGTTAACAAAAAATTTATATTCTCTCTTTTAAGCCACTGCATACATTAGTATTGTAGAGGGAAAAAACTATATTGAACTCTATACCATCTTTGTTTTTAAATTGTCTTAAAGATGTTGGTCTCTTTTAAATACAAGATAATAGAGATGTTATAAACAATACTGTGAAGGGGGGGAAAAGTTCAGTTCCTGACAGTAACAGTATTGGTTATAACATCTCTATTATCTTGTATTTAACAGAGACCGACATCTTTAAGTCAATTTAAAAACAGAGATCAGCATTTTTTAAACAATTTAAAAATTCAGAGTAGTTTTTCTTTTAAGAATTAATTCAGAACACCATATATGGATTTATTTCAATCATATTTTTAGGGTATTTTTCTTTTAGGCCTTTCTTAACATTTTTATCTTCAGATACATCATATACAAAACTAAGGTCACGTGTTATTCAACAGTTAACTATACTAATCCATAATGAATTGTTTATGTTTGTTATTTGCACCTACAAAAAAACCTCCTATAGACTACTATGATTTTTTTTAAATTTACCCAAACTCCACAGATCACAAGCCTGTGAAACCTGCAAACGGACCAAGTAAGGCTGTTCCTGATCCAAGCAGTTTAAGTAACTTCATATAAACAGAATAAAAACCAAGTCTGCCTTCTTTAATGGAAAACAACAGCCCCAAACTTTACAGGTTGTAACTTAAGTCCATTTCGAACCGTTTAGTTGGATTCGACTGCAATTCTCAAGCCACAAGGACCCAACCACAGAAATGAATGAAGCATTCTGTGGTTTTAGCGCCTCGAGCAGTTTCATTCCAGCGGCCTCCCGCTTCCCGCGAAGCAATTTGTAGGCATCCAGCCCCACGCACCACCGAGGCAGCCCAGGCAGGCCCGAGAGAGACGGGGAGGGGCCGCCGTCTCGCAGGCCGCCAAGCTCCTCAGGTGCAGCCCAAGGGAGAGGCGTGGCTCCCCTCCCGGGCTGGGCCGCCCCTTCCTCCCCAGCGCCGGCCCTCCTGACCCAGCGCCGACTCACCTCGGTGGCAGGGATGTTCACGACACCTGTCGAGCGTCTTTTCTCCCTCATCTTCCTTTTCTCGATCTGCCCTTTTCCTTTGCGGGCGCTGGGGCCGGAGGAGCCTTTGCCCTTGGGAGCCACTTTCTCCTCCTCTGGGGAGGTTGGCGCCGCGCTGGTTCTGCTCCCCGGGGGCTCCGCGGCTCCTGCTCTGGTTCCGGCTGTCGGCTGGGGCTCCTTCGGAGTGTTTCTGGCCAGAGGGATGCAATTCATGCCGCCGCTGCCATTGTTGTTATTAAGTTCGGTGGCGGTGGTGCCGCCGCCGCCACCGCCGCCGCTGGCAGTATTGGTGGCAGCTTTGCCATCACTCACCCCGGCCGGCGGAGCTTGTTTGGCCCGCATCTTCTCCCGCTTAGCTTTCCACTCTTCCAAGAAATCGGTCGTAGCGGCGCCGCTGCCCCGATAGCCCCCGGTGGCCATGTTTCAGGGAAGCTGCCGGTTCCTTGGCGCCCTCCCAACGAGCCCCGACGTGGCTGCTGACCTTCCGAGGTTCACTAACCGAGCGGACTGGCAACAGTCGCTGGCCGACCAAAGGACACAGTCACCGAGCGGGGTGGGGAGGAGTCCACGCAACCTTCTGCAGGAAACAAAAGGGAGCGAGTGAGGCGAGCGCGCTGTCTCCAGGGAGGTGCTCCTTCAGATCCCCAGGGCAGCCCCCCGATTGGGTCTCCCGCAGCCCTTCGAGCTCCGCTCCGCTTCTCTTTTGGCCCGCCCCCCATCTCCGTTTACCAGCAAATCTGCTACTCAAATCCCAGCCAACTTTACACGCTGGAACGGCTGTAGTTCTCACACTCTCTCTACGCGCACATCTTGCGAACTCTTTTCTTTCTCACGCGCGAGAAGCCCCTATAAAACCTTCTCGGACCTCTCCGCTTTCCTCCCAAACCAATGTGGACGGCCAGGGAAGCCTCGAAGACAGGCAGATACCCCTGACTTAACCTAAGTTTACGGAACACGCGCGTTTCTCGCCTTCCCACGGGGTACAGAACTCCCCCACCGAGCAGTTTCCTTTCTCCAACTCCCAGCTTCGACGAAGTTTTGCTTTCTTAGCGCCTTAACCAGCGCCGTTAAGCGCCGGCACGGGCTCCAGCTTACCCTCTGATGCTGCCTAGTAAGAAGGCTGCGGCTTCCTCAGGTGAGTTGCCTGGTTGCGGCGCGGAACTCCCGAAGCGGGTCCCGGAAGACTCAGCAGCGCTCCCGAAACTTTCCGACTTTCTCCCATGGGGCGGAGGATAACCAGGCGAAAGGAGCCGAAGCGGGAGCGGAAACTGCCGAGGTGGTCCTGACAATGGGTAAAGGGGCGTGGAAAAGCTTCCCTAACCCTGAATGCCTGGAGAAGTAACTCCCTCCGAGCCGGTTGTAAGTTGAGCGCAGCGGCGCCTGTTTGTTTGTATGGCGCCCGGAACGCCTCCCATGACCGCCCAGGTGACAGGCAGCTAATACCTGCGTTCTTCTAGGATAGCATAATTTCTTCCGCCTGAAGTAAGATCAGTTCGGTGGAAATAGATAATTAGGCGCACAAATATTAGCGTTGTTTTAGTAAGACGTGTACTATACAAAGTCTGTTTTAGGAAACAGATCTGCCTCTCCCCCCCCCCCTTTGCAACTTTAACATTTCATTAATTGGGGGGGGGGCAGGATTCTTATGCGAGGTAAAGTTGTTAAAAAAGCAGTTCACAGTAGGAGAACCCAGTCTTCTTTTACACCTGACTTTCATAATTATGTTTGATACAACAACAGCAAAGCAAAATCTCCCCGAATAAACTATTTGTCACAAGTTGGATACTTATTTTATTGGAAATTGATGGATAACAGGGATGTTTACAATATTATGTGCTCTTGAAACAATATATTCAGTTTATTCTTGGCACATGCATTAGATTTAGAAATGTTACAGTGAAATTAGAATAGATAATTGAGTACTTGTTAGGGGGGGAAATCAAGCCAGACTTCAATAAATGCTGCTCAGCAGAAAGGACCTGATTAGCACTGATGATTGCCTTATGAATAAGAGAAGCAAATAAGTATCTGTTTCATTAATTAAAATTGAAATTTTATTGGTAAGAATCTTCTGATTAGTATGATATTTGTTTCACAGATAAACTATAACTTTCTCCTATCTCAAAAGTTACATGGGAATTGCTGCAGAATTGATTTTATAGATATTTACTAAAGTAAGATTGAAATCCTATAGTCTTTGGCTATTCCTCCTTGTTTGATTCTGTGCTGACTCAGAATCTTTTTGTAATTAGAAAACACCCAATGTTCCCTCCTTATATTTTTCCCACATTAGCATCCTTGTGAGGGGGATTGGGATGAGAGAAAGTACAGGTGGTCCTCTGTGACTACTCAAAGTTCAGTGACTATTCAAAGTTACAATAAAACTGAAGGGGGACTTTAGATCCCATTGCGACATCCCATGGTTGTGCAATTATGATGTTGAAGCAAGTCATATCACATCATCACAATTTCCAGTGTTCCCTACTGACTTCCCAAAAGGTAGGTCAGTGAGGACGTAAGTTGCTTCTGGTTTATTTGGATTTTTTGCACCTTTCTATAGCGCCTACTCACTGCCCATCAATATCTATGCACCCACCTATGCTTCTAGTGCCTGCCTATGGTACATTCCTGCAGTACCCACACACCTGCAGCTGTACTCCATAGCACCTGTCCACAGCACCAACCCACTCATAGTGCTCATCTGCAGTTCTCACCTATCAACCTGCTTGCCTGGAACTACTGCATCTTCCTGCATGGACCTGCGAGTTATGACGGCAACTCAGATTCAGGGATTGACATTGTATTTTATGACTGCATCATTTACTGACAGAAGTTCTGGTTCCAATTGCTGTCTTAACCCAAGGACTGCCTGTAATTGGTCTGGGCCAGGTTTTATTCCTAAGGGAAAATGAGAAGTTATGGTTTTCTAGTTTCTGATCCAGCAGTCTAATCAGCACACCAAAGCCAAGCAATCTATTTGGCCAATCTCATTTTTGAAATTTATTTGGAGAATATAGTGAAATAGCATAATAAAAGTGTTCCATTCCTGTTTTCCTTTCCTGTTCACAAAATGACTATTGTATTATTGCAGTACAGCCTTACATATAACTTCAGAAATCTAATCTATTGACTAAATTCACATATCACAGAAGTCCAACAATACAATATATTACAGCCATGATAGGTATTAATAAAAAAATAAGAAATATTTCAATAAGAAAATGCCTATCAGTATTCAGAAAGAGGAATTTATTATCATTGAGTATAATAATAGTGAGTAAAAACACAGTCTAGCCAAAATACATTATTCAGCACTTTATTTCCTACTTATGACTTTTGGAGAATAAACCACTAACTTTCTCCCATTGATAGTCATCAGACTTAAAATTACTCCTTAAGGATCAATAGCGTTGAAATAGCAATAATACATATTCATAATTTTTTGTGGTGTATTTTAAATGTATGGTCTAAGATATTTATACAATATTTTCTTCATAGTACTTTTACACAGAACAGGGATACAAAATGTGTGGCTGCCTTTTGCAGTTTGGAAAGATTTAAGGGGGAAAATTGAGTCTTCGGCATTCTGGCTATTGGAGGAGATGAAGCCCAAATACATGTTCTTCCCCACTCCCTAAAATCAGGCTGGTCTCCTGAAATAGTCTTCCCTAGACAGTCCAATTAGTCTCATATGTACTCATCTTTCAGAAGTGACTAAAAACAGCTTTTCCAGAAAATACTTGGAGGCTGCTTACTAGAAGCTAGTAAGCTTTTGTATTTTTGTAATTTTATCATTATGTATTACAAAACATGAGCTGCCAAGGGTCTGCTTATGATTTTGGCATGATGTAAATAAACAAACTCTTCAAAGATATCAGCAGTAACTTGAATAGAAAATTTAAATTACAGTCTCATGTACATCCTAGGGTTTTTTTTAAAGCCGGTAAACGGGAATTGGATCAGATTTTGGGATTTTTTCCTATATCTGAGCTCCATCATTATATCTGCATCCATCATTGTAGATCTTTCCCAACACTAAAAAACAGCATATTTTAAATTCCAAAAACAGTCACTGACCTCATGGTCTGTTATTGATTAACTCAAGTTCTGTTGTGGTAAGATTGGTGAAGTGCCCATTGCAAAAATGCTGACTTAAGATGTTTGCATTTCAATAGTGGTATCTCTTAATGGGAGCTTTTGAGGATAACTTTTAAATAAATGTAAATATAGGTTTTCATGCTCTTTTCACCCACTTCTTGAAATAGGGGAATATATTTCCACTAACTCTTATTATATGTTTCCAATTATAGTAAGAAAATATCTTGCCCATCTCAGAGGGGAACTCATTCAAAAAGAAAGATGCCACTACAGAGAAGGTGCATTTCCTGGATCTTGAAAGACGACACTGTTTAATCAAGGAGACTTAGTCTGCCAGATCATACCAAATAGTCAGAAACCACGGAAGACAATAATCTTAAATCTTAACCAAATGCACAGTGGCAACCATAAGTGTACTCTGGCAAGTCCATAACTCCAAATTCTGTTGCATTCTGGACTGGTTGAATCTTAAAGTGGTCTTCAGAGACAGCTATGTGCAGAGTGGGTTGAACCATGAGGTGATAAGCGTGTGAGTGATTGTCTAGATCGCTAGTGAATGCACAAATTGCACATCACTCCTAATTGGGGAAGTGCAACCCTATCAAGAAGTAATGGCGGAAAACCCCTAGGTCTGAAAGATTCCAACAATCTTGGCAGAATTCAACTGGAGGCCATTTAGGCCTGCGTAGCTTTGCAACATAGTGTCAAAAGCCTTATTCAGTCAGCCTGGGATTGAAAGATAGAATTGAGTGTTACTGATAGACAGTTGTAACTGGAGTCTACTTTGAGCTGCATTGATTTGAGAGGACAGATTTGATTGTATTTGTCCTCCAAATGGCAGCATTATGTAATCCATATATACTTTATATAGTATTGCTATATGGTATTGTTGATTTCTTAAAAAGGCTAAATGTAGATCTAAACTTTTTTACAAAGATATAAATGATACTAATACAGAAGTAGGTGTTTTTTCTTGGTATTTAGAAGGACTGGATCATGATGATTTTGGGTACTTTAATATCTTGCTTATTAGTTCCACATCAATATTGTACAAAACTTAGAATGAAATTCTATATAATTTTCATGGAAATAAACCTCTCTTAAACATACATAGGATCACATATAAATACTTAATGTTCTTTTTTCTAGCCCTTAATAGTACTATTGTAAATACAATAGTAAATCAATATTGCAATAGTAAATCTTGACATAAAATATCACAAACAAAAGAGCAGGCAAAAAAGGTTGTTATACTAAGGTGACCAATTTTTTTACAATGAAAAGGAGGACACAAATAAATTGAAGAAAAAATGTAAATAAAAGAAACATTTTATTCAATGTAAACAAAGCCACTTGCACGTGGCGCACTCTTGCATCAGGAGCTTTCTATCAAAACAATTCTGTGTGGAGCACATGCATCTCATAATCACGTCTTGTGACACTACTGAGCCTTGACGAATCATCATGTCAAATACAAATACATCAGAGGTGGGTTCTGTGGGCGTGGCTTGTTTGGTGGGCATGGCTTGATGGCAATGTGACTGGGTGGATGTAGCTAGGTGATCATGTGATTAAGTGGGCATGGCCAACTTGATGTCACTCATGTCACCACTGAAATACATCACACACAACGGATCAGATCGGCATTGATCGAATATAGAGATTTACAGATTAGTCTTCAAATATCAAATAGGAGGACATCTAGGAGGACACTTTTCAAGGGAGGACAGAACTTGGACTGTCCTCCCTAAAGGAGGACGGTTAGTCACCTTAGTTATACCCTTGTATTTGTTTAGTGAATTAAGTTTTATGAATCAATAAATTTAGGTAACTTCATTTAATCTGCATAATGCTGATTACTGAAATAATTTCCACAATTCATTACTATTATAATTTCAAGATAGTCTTTTGGAGATTTTGAGGGAAAGTTAACATAATACACAACTGAATGAACAAAATATTCATTATTAGAAGTAAATACCACTTTTAAGCAAATTAAAGGTTTTAACCTTTTAATTAATAGTATCAATTCAACTGAACAAAATAACTGTTTTAGGATTAAGAACTCAGTTTCCTAAAAAGTCATTGTTAACTGCATTCCTTTCATTTTGTGTTCCTCCAAATTGTCCAAGACTATTCAAGTGGCCTTGCACCTTAACTTTATCAGTACTGTATATAACTACAGGATCTGAAAACCAAATTCTCCCTTATTAATAGATAATTGCATTTTCTGTGAAGGTATTATTAGAATTGAAGAACCACATACAATTTTTTTGAAGAGTTTATTTTCTGAAAATATTTTTGAGGAATTTGAACGGAATTCCTCTCAGAATATAAATTAATTTGGGAATAATATTCATTTTGAGAACATTCATCTTTCGAGTTGCTGGTCCCCAGCAAGGATTACCTGTACTTCCTTGCTCAAAAGGTCTAGAATTTGGGAGTTCTCTTAGACTCAAGAGCTCCTGCTTGAAAAACAGGTGATATCTATGGCTTGGGAGAGGAGTTTTGTAATTATATTTCATGTATCAATAGTGATTTTTCCTTTATCAGGAAGCCCTTCTCTCAGTCACTTATGCCCTGGTCACATGTAACATGAAGATCTTTCAGGAGAAACTTCCATTGGTTCAGAATTGTAATAGCACAAACAAAGATGGATTTATTCTGATATACTTTGTTGATATTACTGCTTTAGGAGATGCATTGGTTACCAGTAGGCTTCTGGGTGCAATGAAAGGTGCTGGTTGTTACCGTTAAGTCTGTACAAGTAGTCCTTGTTTAGTGAGCGCCTCATTTAGTGACCATTCACTGTTACAGTGGTGATGAAAAATTAACTTTACGACCCATTTGGGGGAATGGATGCATAAAATTAAAGTAACAAATACAATAAATAAGCAGCTAATATTCCTGTTGTCTTTGCATTCATTTTTAGTACACTTTCCTTTGTATCAAGGAACAATAGTATTTTGCCAATTGGCATGAACAGATGTAATGCGAACACATGCCTTAAACAGATTTCACAACCACTGCCTAAGCAAATCACATCTATTTCTGAACCTCATCTATCTATTAATTTTACCTATGATCATATACATTTTCCTTATGGATTGAACTCATTTAGAATGTTGCAGTTTTCCTCAGAACTCATCCCTGAGTTTCTATTATCATCATTCACTAGGGAATAATGTTTCTATCACTACCCTGGATATTCCTACTTTCAGATATGGTCACAATAATCTAATAATACCAGTTAACCCTTTCTGATAGCTTTTTCATATTTATATTTAAACTACGTTTTCATTTCCATGCATGTATTTATAAACTCTACATGATCAGACTACTTTCATTCAGATCCATTACATTTTTCACAATTTTTTTTAGTTTCACAGAAACTTGTTTCTTATTATTCATCAATTCATACACTTTACTATTTTATACCTTACATCCCAAATTGCCATCTTCCATATTCCTCAGTTTATATGAGCTAAACTCATAAGTATTGACATATTCTACCCATCATGGTATTAGTTAACCAAAGCTTGCATATAGATTTTTTTTTTAGTAAAATAGAAACATAGGCTTTATATAATAGAAACAACTTTATTGTTTGCTTTATTCATTCCTGATCATTGAGGTTTGGCACAATTTGGGCTTTTCTCCCAAATCTGGTAAATCACCTTTTTGCAACTGGGATGAGATTTGGAATAATCAACATTAGATATTGTGGCTTTTAAGTGTTTTGTGTCCCACAATCAAACCTGTAGTGCTACATGGTACAAAGAGTTTTTATAAATGATGAAACATAAATCAATAATCTTGAACCATATCTATCTATCATATCTATGTACACAGGGATGAATATGTCAGGATAAAGTGGAGATGCCATTATGAGGCTTATGCTAGAACAGTGACAGTAGTAGAAAACAAATTCCTCCCTGGTTGCATTCATGGAGAACTATGAAAGGAAACCCTTCAGGTCTGTTGTGTGGGTGAAGTACTGCAAAGCACTTCAATGCTATTTGAGTTCCATTGTGAGGAGTGTGATAGTCATTTTGGAAAAATTACTTAGATTTGTCCAGAGTTTTTAATCATATTGGGCAATAATATACATAGAATGAATGCCATTTAAAGATTGATTATGAATGATTTAATATTTTATTTTTTTCAGCTTCCTCAGTATACTGCTTTCTGTATTTATTTATTTTAAGTGTTTTAATCCCCTTAAAAGTGTTTGGGTTACTATGAAGAAAGCTACCAGACAGAAATCTAGGGATTCAATGAGGGTAAAGAAGTATATAGTTTCACCACTATTACTACTATTAGGTAGGCTTGAACATGGACTATCCAATGAATTCCAAGCCCCATCTACATATAAAATCCAAAAGTTCCTCTGTTGTGAATGATGAGAGAGGCACCATACTGACAACAGACCAAACTTGTTCCTGTGGCCCAAATTCATATGTAACCAGTTGCCTTTGAGGCTGTGCTACTGATCATTGCTGGAGTGTTCCTATTGGGCACAAATTTTCCTTTTCAATCTTGGGCTCATGGTTTCTGCAGTACCTGGAACCCAGAACAGATCACCAGAGGGTCAGCTTCCCCATTTCTGCCTGACTAGATCTCAATATTACATGCCAAGTCTACTTGTTCCTCTAGCACCAAATTATAGATTCTATCTTACTATTTACAGACCCAGTTTTCATCAGCAACCTGCATTTTGTCGTTATAATATGCCCAAACTCATTAAGAGAGGAAGTATCATATAGTGGCATATGAAAGATTTTGGAAATAATGTGTTTGTCATCTTGAGTTATTTGTAAAAATAATAAAAGTGAGGTTCAAATAATAAAATAATTTAGAAAGTTAGTAACAAAACATCTCCTGTAAAAAGAAGTAATTATTTCCATATGTAAAGGTTATATTGTTTCTAATTTGTCAGGTAATTATTTTGCTCTGGATTATAGAACCTAATACCCTTAAAAGCAATCTAGCCACATGTCAGCATCTCATTGCATTGTTTAGTGCCAAAATTAGTGTAGTCCAAATATCTGTTTTTATGATATAAGTCAATAGCTATTCTTTTTAAAGACAGAACTTTCTAGAAGAATTTGCTTGCATCAGTACCAAACAAGGGAGCTATTATTTAGGTGTGTTCTAACTTGTTTAATTGCCTCAGCCTTAGACATCACATTCCAGCTGTTGCCACCTTCTAGCTTCAAAGATGAAAATGCCCATGATATTAATATCAATCCAACAGTTATTGGCTCATTTTCAATTTCTATTAGAATCATGTTTTTACAAGTTTGTAAACACTAACTCCTCCATCTCTTTCACCTCCACCCCATTCCAGTTAACTGCTCTTGGAGTTTTCACATTTTTGTATTAATTTTCTGGTAAATTCCTGAAATCCTGGTTTTTTTATTAAGTTGTAACTAAAGGAACAGTTAACTTGGTCTTGGCTAGATCTACCTTGTAATGCTTAGCCATTAAACAATTTGATTTGACTAAAAATGAAAACAGTTTGGGACAAAAACATATAGACATGATCTTAGTCAAATTCATGTTTAAACAAAGCTAAAAATGCATATAGAAATGTGAAAGCCAGTTAATGCTAGATGCTTATTTTTAATTTTGTATCTTTAATAAGAAAGAGTGTCGCTTTATATTAAATAGGAAATTAGGTTCAGTAAGCTAATTATTGTTTAAACTATGCAAATATGGAAATGTGAGAAGTAGAAGAAATATAATACATGGTTGCTTTTAATCTAGCACACCCAAATTCCCTCTCTGAAAACTGATTTATTAAATTACAATGGATAGCTTCATGTAACATTCTAAGCCTACACCAGGGGTGGTATTCACTTACCTTCGCTCCCAGTTCACAAATGTGAGCACGCAGGACCTACCGCGCATGCACAGAGCGTCAAAAACAGGACATGATTTTGTCTGGGCAGAGCCTCCTGCCGCTACCGGTTTGCCCGAACCGGATAGAACAGGCTGAATACCACCACTGGCCTACGCTACACAAACTCCATTATAATTCATCTGGCAACTTGGAAGTTTTGCTATAAGAACCCAGACTCAGTCTTGGTATTATTACTTGATACTAGCAAAAAAGGGTGTTTCTGAGCTTAGAACTATTCCAATTAAATAGATAGACATATTTAACCGCTACAATGTGCAATCAATCTCCTACTGGGAAGAAGTCTTCTCAGAAACAAATTCCAAATTCCATTTTAGATATTTATGGAATGTCTTGATTAATTCATTCTTAATGTTTATTTTTACTGAATGACCACTTCTGACTAATACTACTACTTAACTTAATTGTGTATAATAGGCACATATACACTGTATATGACTGAAAGGTTACAGTAAAACAGGTCCGCTTATTTTAGTCAGCTATTCTTTGCTTGTTATGAGTAACTCCCTAATAAATTGGGCTAATTATTGCTTTGTCTTACCATTCACAAGTGAATCTTTTATGTTTGGCTTCAGGGTAATATTTCAAATGAAGTTATAGGCCTATCTTGTTTTGATTAAGCAAATATTTCCATCTAGATCTGTGGAAATAATCTAAACTGCCTTAGATGTGAAAGGTTAAAATTGAAGTCAGACAGTTCATGTTGGATGTAGACTATTTAATGTAATGGGGAAATTTCCTGCTAGCTGTGTAATGTTGTCTATGAACTACCGTAACTGAAGAGTTTTTTCTAGATAGATTTCATTAGTTTAAACTGCATCTTGGGAGGAATTCTTTTTCATCTGTGTTGTGCTGAATATTGATTTTAAATAAACATATTACATGAATAAATACTAACTACTTGCACTATTTATTGGCCCTGGTTTTATTCATTTGAGGCGTAATGGCTCATATAAAGATATGGGATGGGGGGAGGTTAGCATCTACATGAAGCCATCAGAGCAAAATAAAAATTGTAATGGATCTAAACAACTCAGAGAAGAGTTAATCATACAAGAAGATACAATTCAACATAAAAGTAAGCCAAGAGATAACTGGAAAAAAGTCAAGACAAAAATTCCCAGAGATGGAAGAATGTCATCACAAAGAGGCCCAGTAGGATTAATTTTGTACAGAATAAATATTAACAAAATTGAGACAGGTAAGACAAATGAAGTAAAATTCAGTTGCACTACAGATGTACTTCTCAAAATGTGATTTATAATCCCTCTGAGTTGGGGGGGATTCATTGCAAAACAATGGATGGAGAGAGGTTGCTTGAGATGGTCCTCAAGAACAGCACTTATCAACCATGGCAACTTTAAGATGTGTGGACTTCAATTCCTAGCATGTTAGCTGGGCAATCCTGGGAATTGCTCTGTTGCAAGCTGTGTATAGTACGCAGAAGTAGGTGTAGTGGTTAAGCTATCAGGCTAGAAACTGGGAGGCTGAGAGTTCTAGTCTGCCTTAGACACAAAACCAGCTGGGTGACCTTGGACTAGTCACTTTCTTTCTGCTCTTGAAAGGAGGCAGTGACAAACTGCTTTTGGAAAACCTTGCCACATAAATTCCAGGGACTTGTCCTGTCTCCAAGAATCACACACGATTGAATAGAATTTTTTTTTTAAATGGAAAAGAAATGAAATTTCCACAAATTTAAATGAACACCAAATGTTTGTTCATTTGGGTGTTTTAAAATATGGTGCTCACTTTTTAAAAGGAAGAGTAATCATGTCTGGAGGGCATGAGGCTCCTATGTAATCTCTGATCATCTGATATGATCTTCAGTCTGAGGAACTTCTGATGTAGGAGCTGCAACACTGAAGCAAGCAGGGAATTGCAAAAGTAGAGCTAAAGGTTTGTAATAAAGGATTTATCACAAGCATCAGCTCTTCCAGTGCGGCACCAAAAGCAGCTTATCACCTGCCAATGTTTTGCAAACTGCAGCATTTTAACAGCAGTTTAAGTGAAACCAATTTTTCCCATATCCATGACTTTAGGAAGTGAAATATAAATGAATTAGATTTGACTATCACTGACTGGGTTCGGCCACCGCCTATACGTATTTGCCTTTTATATAACTACAGCATATAAATCCTGTAAAAATGGCTTTGGCTTTTTTAAAAAAAAATGAAAATAAGGTAACTATCTGCAGAAACATTACCATTGGACAGCTGTGAAAAAAGAAGTTAGTTAAACTAGAAAATGTAGTTTTAAATGTGAATGTTTTTATTTATTAAAAAGTTTAAGGTTCTGCAGGAAGTTAGCACCCACCCCTCTCCTAGAAGAAATATTCTAGGAAATATTTAAAAAGCTGAATATTAAAACTTCCTGGATGAGAAAAGGAGAAACATGTTCTTGGAAAGCAGTCCCCAGCTTTGCTAATAGACCCAGAAAGATTGGTGTCAACCTATCTACAAGATAAAAGGTTGAGCCAGCTTATCTTCAACACAAAAGATCTTCACCTTCAAGACATAATAGGATTAGCCTCTACCCATCTCACCACATGGCACCTGGGAAGATTACATCACCCAGCAAGATTCAACCAAGCCTGGGACTCAAGA
>JANHFK010002246.1:342097-353792 GCA_036250565.1 Sibynophis collaris | reverse complement strand
TATTTTGGGGGTAGGGCTTATATTACGAGCATCCTGAAAAATCATGCTAGGATTTATTTTCCAGTTAGGTCTTATTTACAATGTAGATTATAAAATCTAGGGTAGATTGGAAGATGATAAACTTAACATCAACTATGATAACATAACCTCAGAGCAGCCCTATTTTTTTGTTTTTGTATTTGTTTGTATCTTTCCAAGCAGTTTTCTCTCATGCACAAGTAACAGACATGTTTTTCAACTGTAACAAAAAAGAGATGAAGTACCCAATATGAATCAATAGTAATTAGTATCAAATGTTTAGTTTTAATACATTTAAAAATTAGCATTTAAGTAACATATAAACCATCTGAAATTAATTGTAGTTTGACAGATATGAGAAAGTTTCTCATATTAGATCCCTACATCTTTCTCCAGATAAGTTCCTGTCCATGTTTAAAATTGTTTGCCTTGGCTATCCTTTAATAAAACTGATAACATCCTTAAAAGAAACATGGTCTGCCCAAAACACAAGTACAGAATTAGGTTGCAAGAGTAATAAAAAACCTTCAATCATTTAATATCAAATTAGTAAAGAATTGATATGATTTCATCACATTCTTCATGCTAAAGTTTCAAGGAAGGAAACTTTAAGGAAGATATGCATCCCCATTTCTCATCAATTCTAGAAATGCTCTCAAGAGATGGTATTTCCCCATGCAATTCCTGTTGTCAACAGATGTCAACGTATCAGTGTCATATTTTACTTCCCACCCAGGATGAACAGGAATTATTTACTTGCATAAGATCCTAAATCAGTTTTTCTTCAATCTGTGCTCCAGATTTCCAATCATAATAGAATTAGCTTATATTATTAGGTCCTCAGATTACTGTAGAACATATGGCATATTTCCAGAAGGAATTTACAAATGAAATTTATCTATATTTTCTACTTGTATCCAAATTAAATGAAACTATAATATGGTGTTCATTCACTCCATTACAGCAATAGTTTAGTACGCATACACTAATTGAAGCATGGCATTAAACCAGTAAAAGAGCTTTATTCTCTTTTGTCAAGCAGTATGAAATAAATACAGATAGTCTTCAATTTACAACCACAAATTAGGACTGGAACTAAGCAAGGCGAGTGAGTCACACCCAATTGTATGGGCTTTCTGCTACAGTTGTTATGTGAACTATGTTCATTAAGCAAATCTGCCTTCCCTCACTGACTTTGGTTTGTATAAACCAGCTGGGAAGATTGCAAATGTCAATCATGTGACCCTAAGATGTTCTGTCCAAATTTTGATAATGTGATTGCAAGGACACTGTGATTGATCATAGACATAAGTGTGAAGACTGGTTGGAAGTTACTTTTTTCAGCACTGTCTTAACTTCAAACACTTGCTAAATTAATGGTCTACCTCTAACACCAAAATTAAAAGCAAGAAATGAGAGCAGGCCAAATTCCAACTGTTTTAATAAAAATAAATATTATGAGCCTATAGTGATAATTAGGAAAAGAAATAATTTAGAATAACTTTATCTGCAAGTTTCAATATTTTTCAATGCTGAACTTTCCAGCTGCTAAAATGCCATCCTTACAAATATGCTTGCTCAAACACTATTCTGACACATGAAGTAGAGAATGAAAAAGAAAACTGCTAGGACCAATTCCTTTTAAGGACAAACAGGTTTATAGCTTACTGTATGAAATATAAGAAGCCACGATGCTTAGAAACTTTGTTCTTCTCAAATCCATTCTTCTTCTTCATATGGATAGCCAACGCAATACAACGTAGAAACTTAAACCTTGTGCAAAACTATTTCAGACTTCACATTCCTTGTCTGTGCATTAATAGCTTCTTCTTTAAATCTAGTTATACTCATATTCCATCTATGTAAGAATTTATAGCAGTATCTTCTTAGTGTATAAGAGAAACAAAGAGCATAAAATTTATTTTTATAATACAAAATTAATCAGATATAGGAAACTATTATATCTGATTATTCATTGCAAACATAGAAATATAAATTTTCAATTGTACTTTTTATCCTCTATGCTCGGGGGTGGGGGTTGGATGCTGTATTTCCTTGCTATAAACACCCCAATTTTCATACCTGACAGATTGCTTGGCAGTATTTTTGTGTTAACTCTTAACTGGCATTTGCTGTATTAAAAGTCCACTAGACATTTAGAAAATTGTATCAAATAAAGATAAATATTCTTACTCTGCTATATCAAGATATCCACAGGAAGAAGCCGCATGTAGAGGTATCCAGCCTTCATTGTCAGGTTGATTAATGCTGGCTCCATTTTCCACAAGAAACTTCACCATATCTATGTTATCATCTATGCAAGCCTATAAACAGAGAAAAATGGTTAAAGTTGTACAAGAGATTTGCCAAATATCACTCTAAAAACAGAGAAAAATGAATTTTGTCTGTCAGCAAAGAAGTGAAACAAGCAGTCCTTTACACATATAGCATATTGATGCATGATGCATGAATTCATCTGTGCTTCCTTTATTTGTCCTGATTTTAAAAAAAGACCTTGCTAGTTCCTGTTCAGTTTGAAACTTGCCACTTATTTTATATATAATTGACTGGTAATTTCTGTGTTAACTCAATAGCAACTTTAGAAATTTAAAATATCCTGGAAAAAGTCTTTACTTTATAATATACATGAAAGAGTAAAATTAAATTATCTAAATCCAGATAAGTATATTTGAATAAGTAAACTTTATTCAAATAATCTATCCATTATGTCTTCTCTTAATATTCTTCACTTTTTGACAAGTTTGCAAGGAACAAAAAACCAGATTCTATAACTAGTTTTTATTTTTATTTATTTGTTAAATTCATAAAACCCCATCTCACTATCTAAGTGACTCTAAGCGATTCACAGATTTTAAAAGAAAGACATTCAGGTTTAAGTCATCACTGAGTAAGAGAAAGCAACACATACTAAAGGACATCATACCAAATTAGTGGCACCCAAGGAAAATAATAAATCTGTTTTCTGAGTCAATTTTCCTTCAGGGAATTTAAATGAAATTTAAATTTTAAAGTTAATAAAAAACTTAACTAGTTTTTAATTTTGAATTTGATAATACAATTTAAGGTATTGTCTTGTCTTAAAATTTCATCTCTGAAAACCATCTACATATGGACCAATGTATTCAGCAGATTCTGAAATTCTATTTTACTTTTTCTCCCTTTATTATAAAGATCAAGATGGCTGTTTGGCAAGTACTTCATCCTATTTTCTAAATTGCTCCAAACCTAAAAAGTTTTCAATGGATTTGGCATTTTTAATTTTTTTGTAAAACAAAACTAATAATTTTGTAGATTTCAGCACAGATATTTAAATATTTTAATGTTAGGGGTCTGTGCCCAGACTCTGGTCAACACAATTCTCCAACAATAGCTGCATGTTCCAACTTCTACTGTTGGCATTTTCACTGTACTGTGAAATGCACTGAGATAGACAGATAAACAGGCAAGCAGGCAGACACAGACTTCCCAAAGGAATTCTTTAAAATAACAGACTTATGGCTATCAAAATCAATGCCTGCACAATACATAGCTTAAAAACACACTAAATGAAATTATTTGTTCTTTAGCCCTTCAGTTAAAGTAGGTGTCCAACAATGCTGAATGCTAAACTGTTATCTTCTAATTGCAATGCCTTATGTAATGCCCATAAACAGCCTAAAATCAATAGCATACAAATGAACCTATTGCCTCTAGTAATTTCAATGCTTGATTTAGGGAATGAGCAATTCTTTTGAAAAATAACAAAAACAATTAATTTATTCAGAGAGAAAAAAAAGACATCAATTTTTTGCAATTATGCACCCAGAGTTCGTTTTGATAGATGGGCAATTATTTAAATTTGCTTGATAAATATTTCATGCTTATTGCCAACTTTTGTTAAAATCATTAAGCTACAGTTTAAAAATTAAGTCATAAGTGTCACAAGGCACCTTACCTTTAAACCATCAATTCAAGACTCAAACTAAACTATATTTTTAATAACCATAGATAATAATCCATGGTTTGTATTTCACACAACTGACATATAATTCTTTAGAGCAGTTTCCCTAATTTTGTTTTCCATTTGTTTGCTTTAAAAGTCTATAAAAATACCTTTGTCATCATAGCCCTACTCTTGCAAATCAAAATATGCAAATCTCATTTCAAACACAACTTTCTGGTTTGTTTGGATAATGAAAAACTATGAAGTAATTCTAATCATATAACAAACATGAGTTGTATGATGTTCAAATTAAGCTTAGACATCAGTTATTCTGTACACGTAGTCCTCAACTTACAACCATTCACTTAGCGACCGCTTGAAACTACAAAGGAATTCAAAAGTGACTTATGATCTTTTTGCACATTTTCACACTTACAACCACTGCAGCATCCGCATAATCATTGATCAAAATTCAGATATGTGGTAACTGGCATATATTTATGAGGGTTGTTGTGTCTCAGTGTCATGTGATTACTTTTTGCGACCTTCTGACAAGCAAAGTGAATGGGGAAGGCCAGCTTAACTTAACAATCATGTTACTAACAACTGCAATGATTCACTTAACAACTGTGGCAGGAATGGCCATAAAATAGAGGAAAACTCACTTAACTGTCTTGCTTAGCAACAGAAATTTTTGATTCAATTGTGGTCGTAAGTTAAGGACTACCTGTATGTACAGGAAGAAACAAAATTAGCAACATGCTTTTAAAGTGGTTCAAAAAAAAAGAGATTACATCTATTTAAAACAAAATACATTATGGCTTTTGCTGGAAGAGGCAAATGAGTAAATGTCAAAAAAATCCTATTAGAATATGAACTATGGGCTTGATCAGAGTCACTTTAATTGATAGCAGCTGTGTACAGACTATTATAAAGGGTGCAGTGGCTCAATGGCTAAGATACTGAGTTTGTTGATAGAAAGGTCAGCAGTTCAGTGGTTCAAATACCTAGTGCCGCATAACGGTATGGGCTCCTATTACTTGTCCCAGCTTCTGCCAACCTAGCAGTTTGAAAGCACGTAGAAAATGCAGGTACAAAAATAGGGACCACCTTTGGTGGGAAGGTAATAGCGTTCCATACGCCTTTGGTGTTTAGTCATGCCGGTCACATGACCATGGAGACATCTTTGGACAGCGCTGGCTCTTTGGCTTTGAAACAGAGATGAGCACCGCCCCTTAGAGTCGGGAATGACTAGCACATATGTGAGAGGGGAACCTTTACCTTTACAGATTATTATTTAACATCATTTGGAATGTGATTTTTCTGAGTATAACCACATCCCTATTTATAAGAGGGTGTGCACACTTATGCAGCCACGTTATTGTATGTTTTTAGTTGTTATTTTACCCTTAAAATATTTCAGTTTGTTTTTCAATTGAATTATATACCTTATATGTTATGTAAAAGATGGAAAAAATTCTGAAGTAATTTATTTTGTTTTGACATTTTTACATCTCAAACAACTAGCATTTTAATAGGGGTGTGTAGAGTGTGTAGGGTGTGTTTATATTATCCACTGTAACCAGAATATTAACTTTTTAAAGGAAGACAAATCTCATCTCACATTATATTGTATTTCAAATTAGAATCCTCATTTAAAGCAAATCTTACTCAATTTTTAAATAGTGTACATCCCATATCGAGTAATATGTTGAGAGTCTACTTTGTTTAATCAACATTATTTTAAATCCTGAGATCCTCTGAAAATGAAATTAAAAATCCTAAAGAGGGGGAGAAGAATGAGAAGGCAGGGGTGTAATATTTTACTAGACTCACCTAACTCAACTTTCTACTAAGCAATGACTTAGTTCCACATGAATATAAATGGTCATTCAGTTTGCAACTGGCAGGCCAAAATCACAAAATTGGAATTGAGATAATTGGATTAAGTCTCCATGCAAAGTGATGTCATTTTCCAAAACTTGGTACTGTGCAGAAACTTTGATACATAACAGTATTATACATTTAATGTTTATGTGAAAACACAAAATTCTATGTATCTTTAGGCCTACGTTTTCTAGAATGCTGGCTGCAGTTCTAATGCAGAAGATTAGAATATTTAGAATACAGATATTATATGGTTAAAGGCAACTGTAATTTCTCCCATTTTGGATGGGTGCCTTCAATTCACTGCAGTGCAAACTAAGTTGACCATATAAGGCTCTGGGATTCCCATGTAAAATGCTGAAATACATTAACTATATATTTGCTAAAACAAAGTTAGCATCAAGTGTCTACCTATTAGCAGAAAAATGTGCAGTACGAAAATAGTAATATAATTTAATTTTTTTCAATTTAAAGAACATTTGGAAGTGATCAAAACTGGATAGGGAGCATTAGATTTGAAAGTAGAGGAAGAACCTGTTTCTACGTAGCAGTAGCAGTTTTATCATATTTTGTGTTCCTTTATTGATGTAGAATTATGTGAATTTAAGGCTTTCTACAATAAGAACAACTATGAAAGAGAGATCCATACAGAAAAGGAAAACAGAACTAATCCGCTTAATGCAAAGAACAGGGGAGTTGCGATTTTAAGTAATACAATTTTCCAAACTCTATTACAAGCATTCAATTTAGACCTCGGATAAAAGCTATCTATTTCCCCTGATACCAAATGCCTTAGGAGAAAGAAAGGAGGATTTTAGAAAGAGAAAAATTATAATCCTACTTACTGCTTGTTTCAACCTACATATTATCTCTACCACAAGTTAAATAGGTACAGAAAAATAGAAAATTGTCTATCACTGACTGTTATTGAATCCTTATGTATACTCTTTCAAAAGTTTCTTAAATTAAGCCAGGAAATTTTAAAGTTGCAATAATTGAGAAAGTATAAGACCTTTATATAATGTTCAAAAATTCTGAAGAGTACAGAGTAAATAGAAATTTCTTTCAAAAAAATTAATGATTGCCTTGAACTTTAGAATCCTATATTCTTACTAAACATAATCATAACAAAAGTAAGTCTCATGTCACTTAACAGATGAATGCATATTAGGCCTGTGCAGTACATCACTTCTATTTGTGGAACTTTTACAATTGAATTAAAAGAGCCATTCAATTTAATGCTTGACTTTAAAAAGTGAGGCACTCCACCTCCAACACCACCAATCAAAATACTGATGCAGGCCACTTCTCTTCAATGGTTTCTTAACTGGATGTGCTGTTGGCTTCTGCAAACATGAATGTATGAGAAAAACATTGGTAAAAACTAGAAAATAGCTGCTTGAATGTGTTTGGTTACACCAAGCTATTGGCAAGCATTAAACACTTCGACATTTTATGGAACAACCTCAAAAGACACTGAGATCAAGGTTTCAATCAAATATTCCCCCAAGACTGCACTCAATTTGTATTTATGTCATACATATACTCCATTCGATTAATTGAAAATCCATTGGTATTCCCCACACACACACACAATCATCTTAGTTGTTAAGTCTTTTGCAGCTATGATGACAAAGAGTATTGTGCTTCAACAGTTAAAAATCACAGCTTTACAGAATGCTATCCCACTTCTTGCTATATTTGATACTGTGCAAGTTTTAGATTCCATACCAGTAGTGTAATTGTGACAGCTTTATGCAGATAGTTTTATATATCAAATAGCAAGCTGTGGTTGCAAATGGCCTATATAGTTTGGAATCTCAAGTTGTTGTCAACACTTTTAAGTTAATATTTTGTCAAAATGAACCCATGTTTATCATGTTAGTGCAAATTATAAAACACACTTAAAGTGCAAGACACTTAAAAAAATAGAGTCAGAAGTCAGAAATTCTATACAAGACTCCACTAGTTTCACAAAGATTACTGTGTGTGAACCAGGAAATGTGGTGTTGGTCTTACCTGATACGCTCATTCTCGCTGGGTGGAGATAACATCCAAGAATGGGTTGATATGGTCTGCTAGCTGAGTCTGTCAGAACTATGAGAACACACCTCCTTTACCAACGATCCCCAGATTTTGACAAAGACGTAGTGACAGACTGAGGTGTCTTTATGCTAATGTCGTCCACCCCTGTACTCGGGACCAGTCTCCAGGGTGGGACTGAATGCTATCTCCACCTAATGAGAAGGAGCGTATCAGGTAAGACCAATGCCCCTTCTCCATTGTGGTGAAGATAACATTCAGGAATGGGACATACCAAAGCTGGCTTGTCCTATGGGTGGGCCGCAGTCTGGTCTGGAGTCCCTTGATCAGTGTGGACCCTCTAGAGGACTCACCTGTCAAAGGCCGCTTCAGCCGAAATGAAGGTGCCCAACTTGTATTGTCTGATGAAAGGGGATGGAGAGGACCATGTAGCTGCTCGACAAACCACCTCGATAGAGGTTTGTGTCGCCCACGCCGCTGACGTGGCCACACTCCTTTGGAATGGGCCATCACTCGCCAAGGCAAGGGAAAAGCCTGTAGCTCATATGCCTTGGTGATGCACGCCTGCATCCACCAGCCCACGGTGGATGGAGTGACCTTGATGCCCCGGGTAGAGAGCTAGAACGACAGAAAGAGTGACTCTGTCTTTGAAAACCATCTTGCCCAGGAGCTGTGAAAGAAGGGCCAGGGGCACTGTTCATTCCCTTCTGATACGACTTGCCAAGTCCTTTAGGCTCAGCTGTCGCTCCTGGGAGAGGTAAACCTTGCACGCCAGTGTCTATGACTTCTCCCAAATGGAGCAAACGGGTCGTCAGTAACTAGTGACTCTTGTCCACATTTATTGAGAACCTGTGGTCCTGGAGCACCTGGATTGTGATCCGCAGGTCCTCCGTCACTTGGGGGCTGGAGGAGGACTGGATCAGGATATCATCCAGGTAACACTGGGCTCGCACTGGAAAAGCCCGGAAATGCACCGCCAATTCAGCCAACAGCTTTATGAACATCCTGGGTGCTGACAACAGGCCAAAGGGCAGAGCCCTGTACTGGAAGTGTCATCTAGCATAATGGAAACAGAGATACTGTGCTGGCAGGATGGGAACGTGCAGGTAAGCTTTCGTCAGGTCTATGGACGTGAAGAAGTCACCTTCCTGGACGCTCTCCAGAGTGAACTGGAGTGACTGCATTTTGAATCGCCTGTACATTAGTAGACGATTCAGCCTTTTCAGGTCCAGAAAAGCCCCCCCCCCAGGCCGTTGGGATTACAAAGAGGGTAAAATAGAATTCCAGCCCCTGTTGGTCCTCTGAAACCAGCTGGATTGCATGAATGTTCAAGAAATGTTGAATCGCGGTTTCCATGAGGACCCTATTTGACTTGTCCCTTGAGATGGGGCAATGAATAAAAAACTTTGGGGGGGTGGAAAGGAACTCTAGAGAGAGGCCCGATCTTACCATCTCCAGGACCCAAGCATCAGTGGTGATGTCCTCCCAACACCTAGTGAAGAGAGCCAGGCGGCCCCCAAAGGCAGGGTCAGCCCTGCAGTCACTTTGAGCATTGAAATGGGACTACCTCCTCCACCACGAAAGGGCTGCTTGGATTGCAACTGTGCCCTGTTCCTGCCTGCTGTTCTTCCTGTCTCAGCAAATTAGGCCTCTGGGGATGCGAAAATCCAGATCTGTTGTCCGCCACTCAGGAGGAGGAGCACCGAAAATAAGGTGAAGGATGGTAATCTGTTCACCTGGAGAGGGACGGCAGGATTTTCCGTTTGTCCCATGACTCTAAAAGGATAGGATCCAAAGAGTCTCCAAACAACCTGTCCCCTGCAAAAGGGGCAGAAGCCAGCCGTCATTTATGTTTAGCATCCACCTGCCACTGGCAGAGCCACAACAGCCTGCAGGTGGTTACTGATGAGGCAATTGACCTAGATGCAAACCTCACCACATTAAACGTGGCGTCTGCGAAAAATTCCACCACTGCCATCACTTTATTAATGTCTTGGTGAGATCTCAGGTCACCAGCCGGAATCCTTTCCTGCAACTGCCTCAGCCATAGCAGGGAGGCCCTGTTAAAAAAGGATGTGGCCATGGATGCTTTTAATGGCCCAGGTAGCCACCTGATGGGCCCTCCTTAGTGACTGCTCAGCCCTCTTGTCCTCAGCCCTAAGGGCATCCTCCAGCTTACCGGATAAGACAGAGGTAGCTGCTAATGCTGCCACTGGGGCATCTACCACTGGCACCTGAAGTCCCTTGGTGAGGTCAGGCCGCATATTGTAAAATCTCTTGTCTATACTGCTGGGATTGGGCCCCGCCGCTGGAGAGACTCACTGCCTTTGTACCACATCAATAAACAGCCTGGGCGAAGGATTGCAGCCTCTGTTGCTAGTTCCGAAAACAATGAATCAGTAGGATCCTCTGAGTCTGGGGCTGGATCTTGGGCCGCCAGTGTCATCCCCAGGCGTGTAGCCGTTTTAGCCTTAAAAAGCAGAGGCCTGAATAATGCCAGGGAAAAGAAGCCAGCGAAGGCTGGCTGATCTGCCCATAGGCTCTCATTTTCAGATAATTGTAGATCCTTTTCCTCTGAAAGTGGGGAATGACTCCACCCGGAAGCAACTGGGGAGCAAGGCCCGAGGGGCTGAAGATTCCCCTGAAACATGAGTCACCTGATGGTGACCTGAATGCACGTGAAATTCCAACTGCACGGACGCAGCTCTCTGGCTTTGCTGTAAGCCGGCTGCAATGTCCCACTTAATGGCCTCCGGAATTAAGATCCCCATACTTAGAGGGGATTTGAGGCTCTTGACTGCCCCTGGACGGAACCCCGCCACTATGGGGGTGAAAGTTGTCTCTATAGAATGAATTCTCTGCCTCAGAGTCTGTTGCCAGGCAGTTGTGGGCAACGAATCAGACAGTGAAGTAAGCATCACTGTTGCTGGGCAGATTAGAGCCTAGAAGAGAAGGCTGCTCACTGGTACCCCCTGATGACCAGGCTTGTGAAGTTAGTCTGTCAAATGTTTCAGGCTATGGTCCAACATTTGCAAAGGAAAACGGCAGGAACTTACAGGCTCGATCCTTTGGGTCTGCCCTTCGTTTTGCCGCTCAGCATCCCACAGTCCCTTGGCGAGTTGGTGATCTATAGCTTCTGGCATTGCCTGGCATCTTGCTCCTCGGCCTTGGAGGCCTCTTCAAGGAGCCCGGTGTGATCACATTTTTTGACCCTGAGGCCGCTCCTTTCTCTGTGGATCTTGGAGACATGCTGTTTGTAGAGCCAGCGGCTTCTCCACTAAATGTGGCTGTCATATCCACCATTTTGAAAGGCGCTGACTAGCAGATTCGCCCAGGAAAGGCACTACTGCTAGAAGCACCGCAACATTGGGCACTAGGGAGTATGCCCAGGAACTGAGCAGGAAATCAGAACTCCTCCCCCAACTGAGGAGTTTTGGTTGCTGCTGCGAAGCTGTCCAGCACACAAGGAGTCCTCCGATAAAACCTCAGGCTCACCTGACAGTTGGGCGCTCCCTCGGCTTATAGCGGGGTCAAGCCAAGGCTCTTCACGCCAAGCCGGAGAAATGAAGAGCACCAAGGCTGACCCTTCACCAAGCCCCAGGAGTCAGGACCAGTGGTGTGAAGCAGAGCTCATTCATGATGGCCCCTGACAGAATATAACAACTGTTTATCGAGTTTATTTCACATTCTATCTCTAGAGCTTTTAGATATTTTTATAACTTTTTATATTTTCTGGGTCATGGGCAGCATGTATTGGCTTAAGCAGGGGGACACGTCTGGCACTGCAGGATCTGAGTCCCTGGC
>JANHFK010002246.1:300237-318301 GCA_036250565.1 Sibynophis collaris | reverse complement strand
ATTTCTCCACGGACCACCAAAATTTTCCCAGGGACCACCAGTGGTCCCCGGACCACTGGTTGGTGACCACTGGTATATACTATATGTTTGTTTCTTTTTGTTTCTTTTTCTCAGTAAATGGTTATAGAAGAAAAAGTTACTAATAAACATAACCTGTTAGTGATTCTTTTTTTTTTTTTTTACTTCCATACCATCTTCACTGAAGTACTTCTAGATATCAAAGGCCTAAAAGGTTTTTTTTGGAGATGTTATCTCACCTTTATTATTTTTATAAATAACTCAAGGTGGGTAATGACCGCCTCCTTCTCCTCTTTTCCCACCAACAACAGCCCTGTGAAATAGAGAGAGAGGGTAGGCTGAGAGAGAATGACTGGTCCCAATTCACTCAGCCAGCTTTCATATCTTAAGGTGGCACTAGAATTCACAATCTCTTGATCTTTAGACTAGTGCACGGGTGTCAAACTTGCATTATCACAGCGGTGTCAAGTGAGGTATTGTGACTTTTTCCCCTTTGCTAAACCAGGCATGGGTGTCGCCAGCGCATGATGCATCCGGTCTGTGAGCCGCAAGCTTGACAGCCCTGGCCTAGTACCTTAACTACTAGACCAGATTAATTCTCAGTCATCATAAAAGTTATGATCTTTATATGGTTTGCCTACACTATGTCTATAACATACTAATACAATACAGTAACCCTTATAGAAAGCTTGCATTAAGTTCAACACTGCCCTAAATTCTGGTTTATAATAATCAAAGTTAGTTGACTACAGGGATCTACTTGTTTAATAGCACAAGCTGTGTACCACTGAGATATAAAATACAACATTGCTTTTTGGCTGCTAGTCAGAATACAAGTGTGTATCAGTTTGGCAATAATTCTACCTTCATATGCAAGAGTGAAAGCTGCCTTAATTCTAAAATTTAGCTTCAGCAACAGGAGAACATTTGCAAATCATTCTATTAAAGGGTATGTTCAGAAAGAGACGTAAATAGAGACTGGAATGTCATTACTGAGGTTCTCATGGTTAATGTCAGCAGAAGAGCCCCTATATGGAACGACTGCCTTCTTATGTACAGTTTATCTGAGGACAACTAGCAATCTCCATTCCCTAAGGAAGGCCTAATTACTAAGTCTATTACAGAATTTCTAAAGGGTTTGATGGAAACAAATGCAAAGTTTGAATTTCGGTTTAGGCAGAACAAAACCTGGCTATGCGTGTAAAAAACAAAGGAGTAATGAACTCTTTAAATTTATTAAAAATAAGTTTAATTATTTCCTAAATGTTAGCCATACTATATACTTAATGTATAACCTTCTCTTGAGAGACACTTTACTTGTTTTTATCTCAAGTGACACAGGCTACTTCCACAATTTAAGGGACTTAATTCAGTTTGTAAAACCAGTTCTGTACTGCATCATTTGAATGTGATATATAGAGAATTGGATTGGTGTGTCAGATTGATCAGAAATTTCATGCATTATACAAAGAAAAAAACCCTGTATTTTGAGGGGGGAAAACAAGGTAAATCAGCAATATGCTATGTACACATACCATAAAAACAACAACAATTTTGCAGACTAAAGTTCAGGCATGTTACAAATGAACATTCAGTCATTATTTCAGCATTACAATTAGCAGAGATCTGTTTTGGGGATAATACGCATTCTACTTATGCAAGACAGCTAAACATCTCCTCAATACTATGGTGATAATGAAATGCTCCCCATCACAACAATAAAGCAAAATGATTTTCCTTGTCAAGGTGCTCTTGCACTGAGGTCTCATCCATCCGTTCCTTCAACCAGGAGAGTTGAATTTATGGTATGTATGTGTACAGCTTCTTCTAAATACTTAAACAACTGTCTGAAAAGCTAGAAAAAAACATGATGCAAAGTGACCTCATATCACTGAGCCTTTAGAATTTTTTATTTATTTGTTTTCTGCCTTTATTATTTTTATAAATCACTCAAGGTGGCAAATATACCCAATACTCCTTTCTCCTGTTGCTCAGCAATTTTGAAATGTCCATTTGAACCTTGAACAGCTCTATTATATGTATTTTGAAAATGAGGGGAAATATTGATTTTAAGAAGTGAAAAAAACCCTCCACAGCATCACAATACTTGCCATTCAAAACCTGCCAAGTAGTTTCATGTATCTTTTTCCTGAACATGAATTAAAACAGAATGCAAAAGAAACTAATGACACTTTTTGATAATAAAGATTAGATTCAGAGCACGTATTTTGATTTTGGATTGCTGTATCATTTGATCTCATGTTTTAATGGTTATGGATGGTTCATGACTTAGTATACCATGTGAACACTGCCAAATGTAGACACTCAATACACCATAGTTAAATAAACAATAACTTAACATGATGTGTAAACACTACAGCTACCATATCTGGGCTGCAAAATTCTGAAGAATTCTGAAGCAAAGCACTGGAATTCTAACTCTTTGCTGCCATTTAGTGGTTGTATGGATTTTCACAGACACAATAATTGGGGCAGATATATGCTAGAATTCTGACTTAGAAATATTTTTTCATTTTTGTACAATGCCTATAGTACTTATAGTGCTTTACCAAAAATTGTTTTAAAGAACTTTCACTCTTCTAGACAAATAGCTCTTCAAAGCTTCATTTTGTCTGTGACAAGAAAGATAATGTCTTGTTTTCTTTAATACTGTATGTCCTGGTAGTACTTTAAAATGATTGGAAACAAAATTAAAGGTAATATGTTGCCGAGCAACATTGATTAAACAAACATTTTATTGTTTTCTTATAGTTCATCCAGTTGCACACTATATGCAAGTAAACCAACCCTACTGCAAAGATAAATTAATTGTCCCTCTGAGAACATGCTTTAAGTTTGACTATTGGACTCAAGCCAGTCCTTTTCAAAGACATTAATTCCTTATGGAGCAGTAGACACAGCAAGCTCCCTCAGTTTACCCTCCATGGGTAAAACTAATCTGCTTGCTAAGAAAGATTTCATGGCTTTCTTCTTTTGAGTCATCTTTATTAACTATTACCATATGTGGGCTACTTTATTACTGAAGCTACTGGGATCCAGAGTACCTTAGCAGATCAGAAGCTCTGCATAAAGTGATGCAAATACATGAGACGGCTTGAAGGAAATGGAATAGATTATTATCTGGTACTTGAACCTAAGATCATTCTGTATTCAATAAGGGATGTATTTATATTTGCAATAAATCCTGTGTATATATTTTGCTACATGGAGGCTTGCTTACAGGCTCAATAATTTGCCATCATTCCCATTAAAGAGAGTACATTATGTTTTGTTTTGTGAAAAATATTTAACTGATATGTGGGCAAAGACCAGGAAATTTATTTTAAGTTTGATAGTTCATTCTTTAAAGCCCAATAGCCTATCCCAGGAACTTAGAAAGGACTTGATAGGTGAATAAAACTGCCAAATCAAGTCTAAACAGCTGGCTAATTGTGTAATGAAATACATATTATTAAATTTATATACCACCCAACTCTCAGCATTGGGGTCTGACAAAACTATGCAAGAGGATAAACTATGTAAGAGGCCTGGATTGATAACAGCAGTTCAGTTCTTCAGTTCTTATCTATCTACGTGGATCAACTAAATTTTTCCTAAAATTATACTCACTGAGTCCTGCAAAGGAGAAGGGCGGTATACAAATTGAATAAAACTTCAAACTACTGTCTTCCCATGAGTGGTTCTGAGTAAAGGTATGGTTATATCTCTTTCCAAGATTATCTGCCACTGTATCAAGGGTGTAATAGAATATGCACTGCACATTTTATTAAACTACCTATTGTACCAGACTATATTAATATTTCTCTTTCTTGTTAATCACTTAGGCTACTTTATGGGAGAGAATATGTTATCTTTATTAGAAAACAATTCCACATAAATCTTTTTAAAAATCCAAGACTTTTATTTAACCATATAAATATGAGCTGAGTAGATTCTGTAAGATACTTGGATCCAAAATCATGTTTCTTTTCTATCATGCGAGGTGCCTCATTAACCAACACTACACTGCACAACAGCAAATCATGACTTTTCAACTAGGTTTGTTGAATAAAACAATGCCTGCAATCACAAAGCCACTAAATCATGAGGTATTAACAAACCACAATGGTCAGTGTCATAAATAATCCACGGATAAACATAACATAACTGAAGTAATAAAAAATGATAGTCACTTGTCCACATTTTTTCACTACTATGATTTTTTTTCTCCTTCAAACATGTCTGATTCTGGGCGATTGCCTGGACAAGTCCCTGACAAGGTTTTCATAAGTGGCTTGCCATTTCCTTCTTCCTATAGTTGAGAGAATGTGACTGGTCCAAGGTTTCTCAGTTGGTTTTGTGCCTATGGTGGGGTTAGAACTCACCGTCTTCCCAGTTTCTCATCTGATACTTTAACCATTTCAGCATTAGGTCAGACTATAGTAGACTATTTTATAAATAGACACTTGATTCAATAGTGCAAAAATGATGACAAGTTGCAGTCTTTTGTTCTCATTTGTACCCCTGGGGGCAATTTGTTCCAATTAGTGCCTCAGCAAGCAATCATTGCTGTACAGAACTCTGCTTGTATTCCTTCCCGAGCCAGCTGACTCAAAATAATACAATCCCATGAGTACTGGATCATGTACAGCAGTCTGTATCCTTTCAACAAAGATCTATTGTTGAGGCTTATTTTCTGTTGTTTTTTAAATAAAGCCTTTTTTTCAGATTCAGAAACATTTGATTTTTTCCCAACAATGCTTGTGATATTTTAAAGACAGCCTTCCCATGATGAAATAAGAATCTGTATGGCAGAGTCAATTCTATTCACTTCAGTTGAAATAACCACCAAGTGTGTTCTATGACATCTTCTCCCCGAGAAGAAAATAATTCCCAATGTATTTTGTTGTCATCATCAGTTTACTATGTAAAATGCTCAATTGTGCAATTGTTTAGCCAATGTTATATTTCCTCTCAATTTTAGCAAGCATCACTTCTTTACTTTTACTTGCACCCTCCAGATAGATATTTATTCATTTTCTTGCTAGAGGTATATGCTGTCCAGAAGCAAAAAGCATTTTAAACCCATAACAAGAGACAAATAATGTTAAGGAAAACAATTTATTCAAAATCATCATTCAGGCTTCCATACCTGAAATGTGAATGTAAAACTAGAGTCAAAATTGCTGGGAACTGCAGGCCTTGTCTATATATTATGCTGTATCTATTAAACAAGTGTTTTGTGTAATGTTAGCTTACTATATCAGGTTAATCAAAGCACTGTAGTTTGTAAACCATGTTTTATGGCTTGCCATGAGATGTGAACTCAGTCAATTGTGATTTATTTAATAATCCATGGTCAAGTATACCATTGTTTAGCACAATGTATGAATTAGGCCATAATCAACTCATATCTAAAGTGTAAAAAGTTTAAGAAAGCTGCTTTACATCCAGAATGACAGCAACTATGATTTCTTCAAGGCCACCCATGGTGTACTTGACTAAGGTCAAAGAGGTCTTCAGTCTTAATTTGCCAATATACAATGAAAAAAGACAGTATAAGAATATTCATAGAGAACTTGTCCTCTATTATATTTTTAATAAAGCTGTAACACTGAGCAGAAGCTGGTTATTTGGGGGAAGGGGAAGAGTAGCTTCTGAATATAAAACTTTAATATGATAAAGTTTAAAGGGAAAAATAATCCTGCTTTTTTAAAGCATTTCATTTTGCTGACAGCATACAACCATTTAAGTCAGTTCCAGTGAGATTTATTGCATGAGAAACCGCTGTTATGACTTCCATACATCTTTTACCCATGCAAATAGTCAAAGAAACAGAACCACAGAAACATTAACTTTCTCTTTTTTAACATCTGAAATGAAATATAGCAATAGGATTTAATTTCATAATGTGTCATCTATCATTTTTCCTGTTCTTTCCGTCACTCTCCAAAGTTTTCACTCCAATTATATAATAATACAAAAGTCCAGGCCAGGAATAATATACTGTACAGAAGCAGTGTTGTAACTTTGTAATATTATATTGTAAGCAGAAAGCCAGTTTGGTGTAATGGTTAAGGCATGAGGCTAGAAACTGAGAGACTATTCGTTCTGCCTCAGGCAGATTGACAGACTGCGAGTTCTAGTCCTGCCTTCACAAATCCATCTGGGTGGTCCTGGGCCAGTCACCTTCTTCCATCCTAGGAAGGAGAAAATGGCAAACCACTTCTGAAAAACCTTGCCAAGAAAACTGCAGGGATTTGTCCAGGCAGTCTCCATGAATTAGATACAATTGAACAGAAGAAAAAAATGTAAACCAAAAAAGCTGGTACTTCTTTAGGCTGAAGAAGAAGAAACTGAATTTGGATGCATACAGTAAATAATGTAAACATTTTGTTTTACTTCTACAGAAAAATATCCCATTCTTGAAGACATATCTGGATATATAAGATTCAGAAAAAATGACAAATACTATGTTACCAAACTAAATCTCCAACTTAACACTAATAAAGCAACTACCAAAGAAAAAATCTAAACATTTACCAGGTGGCAAACTGACACTATTTTGGCATAATGTTCTTGGGACATAAAAAGTTAGCTCAGCTTTTATGTTTATGAAATATATTTTTATGTTGCCCCTCTGTAATCCCTGGAAATTGTATCTGAAGTGGTTCCATGCATCATTGCCAATTTGGGTTACATCTTAATATTAAAATACTTCGTTTTAAGATGCTGGAGATCCTTAAAAAAAAAAAGCTCATATTCTAGCTTCCATGCTCCAGCTTCTTGGGATTTAGGCAAATATTGTCTCTGTGTGTAGAAGCCATTGCAAATTGAACATATGAAAAATATAGATCAATACTTTCATGCATTGCAACAAGAAGAGATCGGCAGCAGACATTTTCTCATCTGGGCCTCTTCTGACTTGGTGCTAGGCCTGACAGTAATCACATAGTTTTCACTTATTTACATTCCAACCACTCTCAGTGCCTGGAAGTATTATCTGCTGACCAAAAGTAACTCATGAAGCTTCTATATACACTGGCTACATATTATGATACTGAGCTACATAAACGGCTTGGAGTTCAAGAGAGCTCACCTTCACTTAAAGGATAGGATTACATATATAGATGAGATCTTGCTGTATTGCATTTAGTGGAATTTAATTGAGACATATTCTCAACTTTTTATCTGTTTAAAATGTGTGGTATTTCCCAAATTTATACACTGCCCATCTTATTATCTAAGCAAGTGGCTTATAAATAATTTGAGACATACTGAAATTAAAATTCTACAGAAAATAATTTAAAAACGGCTATTAATTCAGTTGTTTTGATTTAAAATTCTTGCTTCATTGTGGGACTAATTTTGCTTACAGACCATGCTGATTCTGTTTGGAGTTATATGGAGATAATAATTAAGAGCAAATTATGAAATAATATGCTGTTTCTAGAATTACTTTTTCTGCTTATAAAGTCAAGGATAAAGAAATCCAATGTTTTACCCTATATCCAAAACTTTATTCCACAACTTATATGACTTTTAAAATTTTACTTTATTTCCAAATGAGATTTTTAAAAGATTTGTCTCATATCTGTATATGTATTTGTTGTCTAAAGTATAAACAAGATGGTTTACTTTCAACTTTTGTATCAAGGATATTTTTTTCTCTGGAATCCATAGACTTAGTCAAGATATCCGATGGAATATGGCTGGGTAGAATAGAAGAGTGGATTTTGTTTTCTCAATAGAATGATGAATGAAGCCTGACATAATATCTAAAATTCTTTCCTTCTATATACAGTGAAATATAATGGTTTTGTATCAGCCCTTTGAGATAGGCCCAATTAGTAAACTAACTCTATAACTTTGACTGGAAATATATTTATTGATACAGGCTATAGCAATAGAACTTTGAAAGCTTAATTGCATTTTCTCCTCTTTTCTGCTTATACCCCAGGAAGTTAAGACAGGGTCAGTCTGAAAATTTTCCTAATGTTTTCTTTGTTTCTGGGACTTAAAGTATGTTTTTGTAACCATCTCTGCATAGTTTCTCCAAATAAATCTTTGTGTCTCTATACACTGAAAGCAAGACTTTTTTATTTTCTAAATTTGTTCCCTACATTTTATGGTATAATTCAATCATGAAGAATAAATTTAGTATCAAACTCTTTTGATCCGTTAGACTCAGTACTGAATATTTTGCCCTGTAAAGCTTAATTTACTTTGCAAATCAGATTAATCAAAATTTGTAGGTTGGAAAACAGTTTTACTTTTAGTCAGAAAAATGACAATTACATTTTATTTTGTGATTGTGGTACGTCCTTCATCAAATGCTGCAATGCATCCAGACAGTGCCTTTTTCCAGTAGCAATCCTCTATCTATCTGTCTGTCTGTCTGTCTGTCTGTCTGTCTGTCTGTAATACACACACACACACAAAATATCCCCAAAGGATAAAATGACAGTGCAGGTGCTCATGAGGGTGACTAAATATATTTTTCTGTCTGAAGTAAAGAACACAATGTCATTCCCTCCCATTCCACACATATTAACCAAGTAGACCAAAAATGAATGTGTTTTTTTTAACTGCCTGATTTAAGGAGTGCAGGGAAAGTTGCATAGCATAGTTCTCTAGTGTTGATGATTTCTACCACCCAACATTTCTTGAATGAGGCTCCCACCCAATTTGTAATGTACAGCCAACTGTTTTCACTGTCTTTTGATTACTAATCTGAGTTATAAACTGCCTAACTGCAAAGCAACTCAAGATGACATACAAAAAATTAAAAGCACATCATAAAACCAAGTCAACTTCCCCACCCCAATAATCTCAAGGGTTTTTAAAAAGAAATCCCCAGACACTACTTTGGGGGAATATAGAAACAATTAACAATTAACAATTAACATTCCTGATAAGTATTGATAAATTGCCTTACCACAGAGACTGCAAAAAAGTCAGTTTTTTAAAGCTTTCCTAAAAGATTGGAATGCTATTCCAGAAAGCAGAAGTGATCCCAAAATCCCAGAAAGGCATAATTGATTTATAAAAATGGAGTTATGCAAAGGTTCTCTTGCCCATAGCTGCCACTTGGTCTTTGAACAACAGCAGCAAGTTCATAAGGACTTCCAATACCATTTGGGGAAGTACAACCTCATCAAAACCTGAAATTTGAAGCTCACCAGAAACAGACAGTCCTTGAATCCATAAGCTCTAATTCATGCTAAGATTGTACTAAGTCTAGCCCCTACCTCTCACTCCATCCAGATCCTAACAACTTCCTCAATACCATAACTTTGTTGGTCAAAGATCAAGATATATGACTGAATATTATCCCTATATCAATATCTCAGTCCCTACAATTGCATATAACCTGGCCCAGCACAATTGTGTGGAGGCGTTGAACTCTGAGAAACCCTGCAAAGCAAAGGCCTCCAGATCATGGAGAAAAAAAACTGCAATCCAATTCCTCCAACTTCCAGCCTTCAAGAGTGTCAAGGATACCATGACTGATTATATCAAAATCCATAAGAGATCAAGAAGGTGCAATGAGTTTTCGATTGGAAAGAATGTGTCTGTCATTATTATCTTATTATAGAATTGCCATATTGAAAAGATGTACAGCATATAAATTTGATAAATAAATAAATTTCCTGTTTATTTTGCTTTTGTTTGCATTTCATAGAAGAAACAAGGCTGCTGTAGGTTGAAGTTTTCAGTTAAGGGTAGAATTCCAAAAAAATGTAGTTTTATAATAATTTATGCAGATCAATAGAACTATGTTGCTGGGAAGAGAGCAGACATAATATTCTATGGAGCTGGTAATATCTGAGTCAAAAATAAAATCAGGAACATCTGATAACTAATTAGGTCCATTGGTTTGTAGAGCTTCATTTTCTCCTGAATCTTTTGCAAAGCAGAAAGCAGCTAAATTTGGCAAAATGCAATGGTTGTCTGGTTGACAGCTAGGAAGAATTCCAGAACCATTGCTGTGGAGTGAGCTCCTATAAACATACTCACTTCAAGCACAGGAACAAATAGGAAGGTACATTTAGCAAATTTCTAGTTTCATTCCAGAAATGCTATGTTTTCCTTCCGTAGATGTATTCAAAAATCTTGATTTTTAATGGGAAAAGGTACTTATACGCTTGGTTAAAAAGTCTGCACTTTACAAGCAAACATATACAGTATACTGAAAAAAATCTTCTTTTTTAAAATTACAAACAAAATCAAAATGTTTGTTTTCATGATCTTGAATGAATACGTAATCTTTCTGGTTCCCTAGCTAGGCCTCCCATTAATATCTACGCCACTTAACAGGATGTTTATTACAAAGCTGCCAGGTGGGAAGGAATTGTATAAAGAAAAAGGATAGCAAAGGTTGGTTGATTCCTAGAAAATTCCATTAGCCTTATTTTAAAATACTGTACATGGCTAAAATAGGTAATGACATAATGATAGGAGATAATTCACTGAAAATGCTAGCCTGATGGGCAGGAGTGCACTGAAGGTTTATCTGTGGAATGCCATCAGGGATTAAGTTCTGGAGGCAAATACCAAGTGGGAGAGAAAAAAAGACTTATTGTTAAATATGAATGTAAAACAGCTGCTTCTATAATGAGTCTTTTGGAATATCATGGGCATATTTCTGTGCAAGCAAGTTGCCTGGAAGACAGAAACAAAATATTTGGGATCATAGGTTATCCAAGATTATCAAATTTCTAAGAATGCCAAGAACATGAAGACTTACTTATCCAAAGTGAATTAAATCCACCTGCCTTTGAACAATTAATGAACATGACTGGCTCTCTTGTAGAGCAATTTTTTACAACATGATGAATTATATTGAAGAGTCCCATCTTAAAGACCTCCTAAAAAATAAAATCCTAACTTAGCATTGAGTGGCATTTTAAGGCTTTGAATCAGAGCAGAATCACAATGTTCAGAACTTTATAGCTTCTTTCTAAACATAAAAAGGCTGAAAGAATATATCCATGTACAATGGAATTATGTTACGAGTTTATGACACATATTTTGCAAATCAGAAATTCTTCATCCAGTGCATTGGGATCCACTGAAACAGAGTTCCTATAGGCTCTGCTGGCTGGAAATAATGGAAATGTTAGTCTACACTGGAACAGCACCAAGTAGGATGGTTTGATAAATTACTACACATACTGCACTTGACTTTCTTCTTCTTGAAAATTCATTATCAGATACTAAGGAAAGTACTTTTGTCTTTAGAGTAATATACCACAACCAAAATCCTAAACTCACCTAAGAAATATGCTTCAGCCCCATTGATTAGTCGACTGCCAAATTGAGATCCATCTCTCCCTCTCTTTCTCTCTCAAGTTATATACACTACATATAAATAAAATGCTTAAATTTTGCAGATCCAGAAATATATATTTAACAAAGTAGTGATCTTTAACAAAGGTGTGATAGCTTTACTAAATTATCATCACAATCTTTTTAGGTTAGATTTAATTTTCTTGTGACCAAATTTGTTCTTCTTAAGCTTTCTGCAGGTTTTGCTGCTGTTGTTGTTAGCACTGACTCCATAGTTCCTTTTTAAGAGCTGCTGAAAATGGCACTTTGGTGGAAACAGATGGATTGAGTGTGGCTGTGAGATGCAGTTTGTCACCACAAACGTATTTCCATGACAACTAGAGAAATGCCAGATATCTGAATTATCTTCCTCCTGTAGGGAAGATGCTTCTTCATAAAACTGATAGGCATGAAAAGGCTTGCCTACATCCACCCCTTCCTAATTCCCCACCCATTTTTAAAAATTATCTGTAAACATCTATATTTATCCATGTGCTGTAGGCAACTTGGCTATTGTGTCTCTATTTCTTATGAATTATCAGGCTCTGCATCTTATCACTGGGCATTCACTTACTTGGTATACTTATGGGACTTGTGCAATGTATTCTTGCTGTGAGTTGGGCAGCCATATAAAAAAATATAAACAAACAAAATCAGAGGTTCACAATAGAAAATCATAGAATTCTTCATTTTTGTTAACCAGATTTTATTCACCTTGAAAATTCAAGTAAGTAAAAGAAATAAAGGAAATATATAAATTATTGCAATATATGGAATGGTAGTTCAAACTTCATCAGTTAACAGCTACTTTTTCTAGTCCAGCGTAGAACCTTCTTTACTTTAGGAACAGAACGTCTTTTTTCCACAATCAATTAATAATCTTTAGAGCTCTCTGGGGAAATGCTACCAGTTAATAACTCCAAGTATTTTAGTATATACAGTACTGTACACTGAGGTGCAAAAGAAGAGACAATAGAACTGTAAACATTTATGTCCTTTAAATACCATAAATAATTCAACAGTCTACAATCTGAAGCAAATTTAAGCTTCTCCCTCGAGAGCAGAACATCTCTTCCCTTGTTTACCTAGGAAGGTTGGGAAGAGCCATGATTATGAAACTGACATTTCAGGTGAGTTTGTGAAGTGAGATACCCATATAGAGTCAAACAATACAGAAGTATTAAATAACCAATATCATTAAGATACATCTTCTCCACCTCCATTTTGTTGAGAATTTTTTCCCCAAGTCCTACCATCTATTGAAATGTAGTGACTGATAAACGATGAAGTATTTTCTTGTCACTGAGCCTGTGATTCAGTTTACTATCCTTTCAGCTTCAAACTGTTGGTCACTTATTCAAGCATTTAAATTGTGTTAGTTAAAATAGTTTTAATTTGCTCTTTTTTATCATTCTGTTTTATACTGCATTATGTACTGTTACTTTTTCTTTTTGTTAGCTTTTCAGATAATTTATCTGAAGAGAACACATGATATATATCAGGTACTTAAAAACAAAGAAATGCTTTCCTTTTTTAAATCCTTGTAGTGTTTATTAAAGTGTGCTCATAATTATGGAGCCCTCTGGACAGTGGATTATTATAGTCCTATCATTCTCATGTTGCTATGTAATTGTATTAACTGTCTGAAGTCAATATGTACTTAGCTTTGTCCACTGAACCATGTGGTGTGATCATCTGCTAATTCATCATAATGCTATACTTTGTTGTAATTCAGGAGGAAATAAGTGTCTATAGTTCTTCATTTTTGACAGTGAGAATGTTATCATTCATGTCAACTGAGATGATACAATGGATTGTTGAAATACCTTTGAATTTGATACTGCTTTCCTGTTATGCACTACCTCTGACTTGTTCCTCTGATGACGATATTTTGCAGGCAATACCAGAGTAATGGTATAACTGGCATTTTGCTAACACAACTCTAGCATATTTCAGTTCACTCTTTTTTCTGAACATAATTTGGATTTGAGGTTCGTTTGTTTTAGTGTTCTTGCTTATGTTGGGTGGAACAGGTTTGCTTCATAGTCCATACACTCTTCTTTTACTGTAATGATGTTCTTTGATGAGGTACAGTTTCTACAATAGTCTCAAAGAAATGGTGGAATAGAATCAATAAAGAAAGGATGGAAAAGCAGGGACAGAATGAAATGTAAATGACAAAAATTAAAATATTTTTATTTATTTTAAATAATTAAATTGAATTGTTAAATTGTCCTGTGGCGTGTTGTCCTGCAGTGAGTTGGCCATGGTGAGTTGGCCGCAGCGATTTGGCTCTGGCAAATTGTCCCATTCCAATTCCGCAGTCAACTGAATTTACTGAAATCTTGCTTGGCCCATACTATAGTGAAGCAACAGAAGGGGATACATTATCAACCTATACAAATACTCAAGAACATTTAACCCAGGTAAGAAAGGTTAAATGTGAGAATTCTGCTAATCTTCTTCAGGGACTCTCAGAGAAGGTGTTCTTTGACACATAATATAAATATTGATGATAATCTTGATCTTTTATCGTCTGCTTCTGGAAAAATGTTACCTTCTCACTACTGCCAGGTACTGTAAATCATCACCACACATAACTTTCATTAGAAGAATATAATATTGGGCCACTTAGTTTCTTTGTCTACCAAATGTTTTATGAAATCTGTGTGTAAAAAGTTCAATATACCACTTAGTTCAAAGATCTACCATGTATGTCTACAAGCATCTGAAAAATAGGCCTTATAGTTGTTGTGCATGATTTTTAAAAAAAATTGTTATATTTGTAACAGCTTGCTAAAAAGGGAAGGAATGTAGTAAAATGTGGTTTGAGCAGCTATTATTGTAAAGGGCAGCACTCTCTTCTCTACTAGGACTCAAGTGTTGTAGAGCCAGGAAATGACTTAGCACTGTATCTGCCTGCAGTCTTCACTGCTATCCAGGCAATAACAGCTATTTGGAATAAATTTCTACCAGTCTGGAAATACTACACAAATATATATGTATAAAGTTCCAACTTTATGGAAACATTAACAGTTCTTTTAAAAGTTACAAGTTATTTTAAAAAGTTATTAAGTACACAAATTGTTACAACACTTTTCAAAGGAGAATGTCTTAATTCAATGTTACTCAAATTTTCTGCAGTCATGACTAATGAATAAACATGTAGAAAATGCAAGACCCTCCTAATAAATGTCCCCTCCCAACATTTTCATTTTTAAGAACACAGTTCACATTTTTAGTGACTAATATGATTACTTCAATTTTGTCCATTTTTAAAGACACTTTAAAATACATTTTGTATCAAAATTGAACCCAAAAATTATTTACCACTTGAATTATTGTATGTGCCCAATGCCACAGTAACAATTACTTTTATCATAAACTTGCATGTCAAGAAAAATCTCTGAGAATTAAGGAGCTACTGATAACTGATGCACAGCCCAATGAAATCTCATGTTTAAATATGCTTATATTTCTTATTTGCTCATTTCTTCTTGAGCTGCTTGTCAGAGATCACATTTAGCTGAGCACAGACAGACCGAAGATGGTGACTGTGCTCTCTCCAGATGGCTATTGGCAGAAGTGGGAAAGTAATGCTGAGGCAATGACTGGGGCTCCTGCCAGGTGATTGTTGGTACACATCAAGTTTCTTCACAACCAACCTATGCTAGCAATGATTAATTACAAAAGCCAATCTCTTTAAGTTCTGGTTAGTAAGATTTACTAAGAATATTGTTAAAGTACAATGGAAGAATTCGAGAAAATACTCTACTTTCAGATAAGAAAACTGTAAGTGGGGAAATTAGTACAGGAAGGGTTCTGGATCTTCTTCTGCTTTCAGTGTAAAAGGGAAGGAAGTTTGTCCTTTTCATGAAGGAGGGGCAGGCTGCATTTGTTGATTGTTTTAGAAAAGCTATTAAGAGGTTTCATCAGGGTGAGAATTGGTTCTTACAGCAAAGACAGATTTTCAGGTTGATTCTTGGTGCGTGATAGGGAAGCAATCTGAGACAGCAAGTAGACTCTAAGAGCTATGAATGTAGTTGCTGCAGCAAATTACCTAATGGATCACCAAAGTCCTCACTTTGAGAATTACTGAGGATTATTTTAAATTAATATGTAAGTTAAAATTTACAAGAGCAGCCAGTGTATTAGAAACTCTTCAGCTTTTAGGATCTTTTTGAGAAAGGATGAAATTTATAATAACTTTTTAATTAAAATTAAATTAATTAACTTTTCACCAACTTTTCTTCTAACAGAATGAATAGGAATATCTATATAACAGCAGGTATAGTTGCACATAAGTCATAAGCTTGGAGAATGAACCTCCACCCTCATAAGCCATAATCCTGCACATTTTGGCAGAATTATAGCTTTCTCCTTTTGTGATTTTAGTGGGCCCATTACTGTCAAGTTGGAGTAATGAATTGCTGATCTGGATTTACCCCAATAATACTCCTTCTATAAATATAACATAATGAATTGTATATCTCAGGATATACAATTATGTTCTACATTGTTCCAAATACTAATATACCAAAGCACCCTTTTAATCTGAATAATGTGAGCCAATGCTCAGAAATAGATACATATTTCACGTTTGCCCATTACATTTTCTTTTACTCTGCATGGAAGCTCTTATTTTCCTAATGTTGCTTTCTTATGCCAATATAATATTGGATTGATTCACAAAAGATTTTGAGATGTCATCTAATGAAAGTATTAGTTCCTCCTTCTCTAAGTTTGCAAATCTTTCTTCAGGCTTTTAACTCCAATAAAATCCTTTCTTTTAAAAGGCTTGTCTGCCTACACATCTGTCTCTGCCATGGGAATACAATAATATATTCTCTGATGTATTGTGTGTATTTTTCCTTGTAAAAGGCAAAAATGAAAGCTCAAAGGTTTTGCATCAGTCTAAGCAAGGCAGAGAAGCAGCAGAACCACCACCACCTCATCTGACACTAATTCAGGGATGTCAAACTCGCGGCCCACGGGCTGGATGCATCATTTGCTGGCCCTGCCCCCACCTGGTTTAGCAAAGTAGGGTGGAAAGTCTGGATACGTCACGTAATGCCACCATGACGATGCAAGTTTGACACCCCTGCTTTAGTTCATTCATCTGAGAAGGTAGATATACTGAAATTTGTAGTTTAGAATGTTGGGAGGACAGTGAGCATTCTTCTAGATCAAAGACTATATGTGGTTTATATAGTTTTGCTACACTAATTAATTGTGATTGTTATTTATCTAAAATCTCAAGACCATTTCATAAAATAGTTGAGGATCAGAATGCTATTTCCAACCCATTTATTGTTCCTGCTCATGGCAGAGGAAACAAAATTCCTTTGTATAAGTAAGATTTTCTTAAGATCTCTCCACTAAAGTAGCATGGTTTTAAAATATCAAGAAAAATCTTCAGAGAGAGAGAGAGCAGGCATCTTTGTAGGTACTTTTCTTATATATATAAAGCTTCTTGAGAATGGTATATGAGGTGATAAGAATATCTAATAGTATCTCACACATAACAGAACGCCAGATAATTAAGAAGTTCTTAGGGCTTTTTTGCCATTTCAGAAACTGTAATGGTATGTGGGAATGACTTGAAAAATGGGGAAGAGCTGCGGAATACACAACCATAATGTCCACAGAAACAAAAGAGGAATGGAGAAAGTGTCTCAGAAAGGACCATCTATGGTTTTTTGAACAGTAAAAGTAAAGGAGGAGAGAAGTGCTTACAATTTTGCAAGGTTCTGTTAATTGTGACCTTATAATAAAGGTAATGTTAATATTCATGATTTGTGCTTTTTGTCTGGACTACCTCGAAGAGTTAACAGAAGCATTCTAACAACAGCTGGGAACAGAATCAGTAATTAGCCGGAGAACACCCAAAACTTCAGCAGTTCACAAAGGCCATAATTTGAACTATGACAATCTATGAACAGGAGAGAAGCAGATTCAGAACCACAAGACTTGTTTGTAACAGTTCAGAGAATTCTATGAATAGGTTCAAATGCAGTAAGAGTGGCAAACATGCCAATCTAGAGTCAGAGTTGTTTCCAAGAGAGAAGCAAAAGCCTAGATTGCTGTCCTCTCAAAGAGGCATGCTGAGGGCCTTTGCCCAGTTTTCCATAGTTGCACAGATACATTTGGGCTATGTTCCCTGCTAATACGTAGCCCTTTAATATCTGAATCTGCTCTCATCCACAGAAGCTCATTGCCTCCTGGAGTGACTATGTATCTACTGGTCCTTCAGGCTGCTGGTCTGTGAGGTCTGTCCTTTTAATTTCTGATGTAGGGAATTCACATGAGCCTATTACACAATAGGCCTTCTCTGTAGCTTCACATCCTGTAGAACAGCTTTCCCCTGAGATTGTTATGTTGAGCTTTCACAGTTTTGAAAATTTGGCAGCAGACCCTAGGTAGAGTAGAGTGATGTGTTTGCTGGTTGTTTATTTTCTTTGTTATAACTATGGAATTGATTATTCTCTTTGAAGTGTACGTATTATGATCTGGTTTTGCATTTTGTCCTATTATTCCTAAACTTGTTTTAATTCTAATATTAAGTTACTTCAGTGAATGATGCAGAAGAGAGAGAACACAGTGGTTACTTACAGACAAGTATGTGACTCAGTAGATCTTCTGAGTACAGTTCTATTGCGTTGGGTTGCACCCATTTATTTCATAAGATTTATGGGATTTAATCTGGAAAGGAGAG
>JANHFK010002246.1:272810-285118 GCA_036250565.1 Sibynophis collaris | reverse complement strand
CATGATAATTTTACTTTCTCATATTTATCTATTTTATCTTTTATATCTTTCTTTAACTTTTCATAATTTATTTTCTTAAACTCTTGAATATTTTTGGGGATGTCAATACCTACATATTTAATACTATCTACTATTTTTAATTTATATTTTCCCTTCAATGCCTCCACTTCTCCTTTACTATGATTATATAACATCATTTCGGATTTTCCCCAGTTTATTTGTAATCCAGTATATTCCCCAAATATAGTTGATTTATCACTTGTCTATTTTTTTTCTCCAAAACCTCTTCTCTATTAATATCTTCAATGTAGGCCATTCCACACAATCAAAGGCCTTAACAGTTTATTACACACAATTATCAAGGCTCTGTCTTAAAAATATTTAGTTCTTCCACCTTCTCCAGGCCTCAACACTTCGACTGAAAGAAGAGAGTAATGGGCCTTCACACTATACACTCATAAATCAGCTATTATCTTCTCAGCTGAACTCCTTTAAACTCTTCCCAAGTTCTCACTCTTCAATCATAGGGCCCTTCCTCTCCCGTCCACCTTCAAAGGCCTCTTAAATCTCTTAGCCAAACGTCCAAGCTCAAAGCTCATCTGAAAAATGTCCAATTCCAAGTAAAATACAGCCCAATCTTCAGGTGAAAAGCAAGGGAAATAACTCACATTTCATAATCTCTTAAATTTCATAATCTTTAGATGGTGTTATATTTTCTAAATCCAATTTCTCTGATGGTCTGGAGGAGGCAGAAATTCAGCATCCATCGTCCATTCTAGCAAACTCCGCCCCTTGATCTAAACTTTATTCTATTTGTACCAATATATGATCAAATTAATGAAGACCCATAGTAGTTTTTTGCAATGTAGTAAAAACATTCAACTAATTAAAATGTCCATGGTAAATACAATTAAACTTTAATAAAAATAATGAAATTATAATTATATACACACACACACATACACACACATAAAATGGAATGCAATAATTTTTAAAAAGCATCAACAGTTAACTAGTCATCAAATGCCCAGAAGTGGATTTCAGTGTGACTCTTGATTCCAAGGGAACAGTGACTGGGAAAGCACCAAAATGTGACCCATAGTAGTCAGAAAGCTCTATAAAATAGCTAATATCAGAAAAGCAAATGTAAAAATCAATCTCAGATTACCCCTTTGGTGGAGAGAATGGTTTGGAAATGGCCAAAATGCCGTAATATTATTCTAGATTCCTTGTGAAGAATATTAGAATGTCAGAAAGAAAGAAAAAACACCTGTTCCGCTTTTAGGACAGGGATTACAACTTGCTTGCTTGCTAGTTATTTGCACTCTGAAAACATTACATTATTAATAATTTTTCAAATACTTTTCTAAATGCTTGAATTCTGAATAGATATCTATATCTATATATCCATATCCCATCCGTACGTACATACATACATACATACATACATACATGTATATGTATATATATGGCAGTGGATCCTGATTGCTAGAAGCTTCAAAGCTGACTTGGAAAATGATCTCTTAAGGATTGTGGCTTGCCAGGTCTGCTCTCCCCAAGCATTATAAAGGATTGATTCAGTTCCACAGAGGAGTAGAAGCGTAGGTGGCTCATGTAACTAATACTGATACAGGTTGCCATGCATTGCTAATGAGAAAAGCCTGGCTAAAGCATCTGCAGGATTTTCAAAGCTCAAAAGCTGTATGCAACAAGCTAGTTTCATTCCCTCCACTACTTAACATTTCACTTTATCGAACTGGAAAGAGCCTGCAAATGAAAAGTGACTTTTAAAATGCCTTCCTAATTAAGGGCACCAATTTGGACAATATTTTTTCACATTAAGCTGCTGCACTGAAATGAACGTAGTGAGAAAAATCAATTTCATGATACTGTGGCATATTTTGGGGGTTCACATTCTGTTTTTGACCTTCAAAGGTAAGTCTTCGTTTTGTTTTCAAATTTAACATTGCTTAAAAACACTTATAAATATGTTCTTTCTTTATTTTTTCCCTTTATGGAAAAAGTAACATTTAGAAAAATAAAGTAGTACTTTATCCTTTCTTTGAAACTAATTGTAATTATAATGCTATTAAAAAGAGGATTCAGAGATATTCTTTGGATTAAAAACAAGACCAGTGATGTTTACTAAGAACTATGTCCTATTGTGTCCAAAGGGTCTTACTAATAGATTGTATTCCACATGTGCTATTCTTCTCCATAACATCTTTTTCCCCTCATGGTACCTAGAAACTAGTTAACTGCAATGTGTTAGCATGTCAGCATAAATGTTTAATTAGTAATAGCATTCTATGGATGATTTTGTCATTCTTATTTGCTTTGGTTAGTTGAAAGAGTATTTAACAATCTCCTGTTTTGAAAAAAGGCAAATCTTTTAATTTTAATAACTGAACTTCAGTAAAAGGCTGCCTTTAGAGCTCAGATTATTAATATAAATTTCAGAAGAGTGTGAGAGAGAAAGAATGATTTTCACTATTTTTATACAATAGAATCTACCTGTGAATTACATCTCCTGAAAAGAACTGCAAGGTGAGTTTGAATTCCTGTTTGTTGATAACAACACATTCATGTTGGGGAATACAACACTGTACTAATATTTAAAAGTTTAAGAATTGTTTAAAAAATCTAAACAAAGCTGTTTTAAACAACTTTTCAATAACTTCATTTTTTTTCAGAGCATGAACTGTCAGAGAAGGATTGCCTGAAGATATTTTTATAATATACACAACAAATTTATAATTTCAGAAATCCTTATAGGGCTCACATTTTATACATTTGAAAGACCATGGTTTTGAAATACTGCTTGGAAACTGAGAAATCCCAGTTAGAAAAAGTGTTAATTGTACTAGCATGTTTTGAGAAAATGTAGGCATTTTCTGTGAATCCTTATTTAATATGGATCCCAGAAATCAAGCCCAGGATCCCTTAGCTGTTGCCTTAGATTCATCTATTTTCTTAAACTTTTTTTCACTCAGGGCCGCTTCCCGTTTTTTAAAAATAATGGAGGGCTCCCAAGAGCCTCTGTTTTTATGGGTTGTATTTATTTATAATTGCCATATTAAAAGGAAAATTGATGCATTTGTTGCTGTTACTGAACATGACTGAAGGGGTTTTAATATTGTATTATTTTTTAACATAGACTGGCAAATAACTTTGATTTTGCAGACCTGCGAGGGGTTCTAGGACCACATTTTAACACTGCCTTAGGTCATGTATGTCTAGTTTAGTATCATACAAATGTGTTGAAGTTGCAACTCCCAAAAATCCCAGGTCACAGAGGATATTCAATACTATGATAAATGTATTGATGATAAAGACCGGAGGGAAGGAGGGAGGGAAGGAAGAACTTTAGTATAAAATATTATAAAATCCAGCCAGATAATATGTTCATTAGGTCTAAGCAGTAAGGTTAAAATAAGTAAATAGTGAAAATAAGTGGTTAATTTTCATAGCAAATTTTTAAAAAGGGAGTTGCTGATAATTAATTTATATATTAGAAAATGTGAACTTGAATATTTGGCCAGATGACCTGTTTTCTTCTATAGTAATCCATAAAACAAATTTACATTTTTGTCAGCATTTTCATTATAATATCAACTGCACAAAAGCAAAATCACTAAGATTATGCTTACATTACTGATTCCCACCTTGCTCATATCTAATAACAGCAACTTGATATTAGATTTGAATCACTTATTGGATCTTTCAGATTATTATTTTTGTTGTGCTGGTCCCATTATTAATCTTATTATTAGCCCCATTATTACCCTGAAACCTATACTTTCCTAAGATTAGGGGTGACAATTGTTCTAACATTAATAACAGATTGGACTACCTCAGGAATGGGTTCTACTTGCCTTCACTACCGGCTCTTAACAGGAGCATGTGGTGCTTCTGTGCAGAAGCTTCTGCACATGTGCAGAGCATCTGTGATGACGTCTGGGAGGGTGGGAGGAACCTCCCGCCACCTTTACTATTGGTTCTAAGAGCCAGACAGAACCAGTAGGAAACCACTACTGGACTACCTGTATTAAGCAATCTTGATTTATCATGAAAACTTAAGCAGGGCTGGATCTAATTATTATTTTGATTGGAGATCACTAGGAAATGCAACGAATTAACATAGATAGTTGAAAATTATATCCTGGAGGGCTGTGGCCATTTCCATATTGTTGCTAAGAAAAGTAAATGGAAGTGTTCACAAAGTCCTAAGTAACTAAAATTGACTAAAGGGAGTCTTTTATCTTTATCTTAGTGGTAGTTATAATACAAGTAATAGTCCTCAACTTACAACCTTATCACCATTCATTTAGTGAAGTTACAACAGCACTGAAAAAAAGTAACTTTTGGCAATTTTTCATACTTATGATTGCAGCATCGCTATGGTCACATGATCAAAATTTGGACACTTGGCAACTGGCATGTATTTATGACAGTTGTACTGTCCTATTGTCATGTGATCATCATTTATAACCGTCCTATCTGGCTTTTGACAAAGTCAATGGGGGAAGCTAGATTCGTTTAATGACTGCATGATTCATTTAACAGTGCAGTGATTCACTTAACAGTGTGGCAAAAATATCATAAAATAAGGCACAATTCACTTATTTGCCTTGCTGAGAAACTGAAATTTTGAGCTCAATTGTGGTTGTAAATTGAGTACTAACTTTAAGGATTTTGGGGAAAGGAATTCCTACCAAATCATTATGAGATGAAATTAGTTTGTTGCAAGTTACATATCTAGAGAACCAACTACAGAGAGGAATTGAATTGCAGTAGTTAATATATGCAAACTGGTGGTATGAGTTCTGAATATGTTATGTACTTATAGCCCTGGCAATAATAATAATTTATTCAGTCAATGACCAGCCAAAATTCCCTCCACAAAAAAGACAACACCACAGTACAATCAAATAGATGAGTTAAATACTAGCATAACAATGTTAACACAACACAAAGAAATGTGACATAAACTGCTACAATGGTACATGAATTAGTTAGGCAAGCGTAAATCTAAAATATTAAAGGCTATGAAGTAAAATATATATTGTCAAAAAACAAAATAGCTGGGGTGTGTTAAATCTAAAGTGATCAATAAATCAGAAATGATTATTTTCCAACTAGTTAAGCCTTATTTTCATTGTGGCAACACAGAATTTGGCTATTGTACAGGTGGTAGTTTCATAGATAATTTCAAATCTTCTAGAAGATGGCTCACAGAGACTGGTCTTCCTGGAAATGTATATATTAGGGCCAGAATGTAAGCAGACCTGATATGCTTAAAATGTAGTAGTACATGATTGAGTTTCAGTGAGCTAATGAACTTTAACATCACTGATTGCCATTCTGCCCCATTGCCTTTTCCAATTTTAATGAAACTATTCCATTTCCTTTTTTATTTCTTTTCAATTATTAAATGTATCTAACTCTTACTGATTTTTCTATGGTGAGTAGTATTTCTAACTATAATTAATGTCCATGAGCAAAAGATTGGTATCTCTTATACTTGTAAAAGAGGGGATGAAAAGGGCAACAAACTCGTACATTAACTGTTTCTTTAAAAAAAAAAAAAGCTTAGCTCAAGAAAGGTGTCTTTGATGAAGTGAGATAAATCAGAATGAAGCACCTCTCTCATGGGAATTCACAACCTTTGATTATACAGGATTCTCTTTGTTTTCTTCCAGGAATGAATTTACTGTAGTTCCTCAAAAAGGAGATCTCTTAGCAGCTGAGGTAGGCTATACCTCAAAAGGAAGAAGAGAAAAGGCACATACAACACACACACATTTGCCAACAAAGGGTGCTTGCTATCCCTACAATGAAGTCTTTGTAAAACAGAATGGAAATGTGAATATCACAGCAAGAAAGAGTGGAGTAGTTTTTCCATACTGTACCTATTTTCCTGCAATTCTCAAAATGCAAACCTATGTTTAACTGTCCATTCATTCCTTGTAAATAGCTTATTAAATTAATCACCCTAATGCACTAAGTGATGCACATATAAAATAGAAAAAAAGCATCTTTCAGGTTATCTCTTTTGTGAGAGTAGACAAAAAGGAATTTTGTTGGTGCTTTGCAAAATGCATAACTGGGAAACCGTAGATGAGCTCCCTTTCAAGATGCAACACTTCCATTTCTTCCACAATAGATTCCCACAAATAAATGTTATACTTGTGAAAAATCTTCTCGCTATTTAAGTGTCTCATTTAATCTGAAATACAGTGGATACAAAGTCTACACACTCCTGTTAAAATGCCAGGTTTTTGAGATGTAAAAAAAATCAGACCAAGATTAATCACTTTGGAATTCTGTTCTCTTTTAACATATAAGCTGTAACAAGTGGGAGGAAAAGAACAATTAAAAAAAACTTACAATAATGTAGTTGCATAAAGATGCACACCCTTAAACTAATACTTTGTTGAACATCCTTTTCGTTTTATGACTGTATTTAATCATTGGGGGTAGGAATCTATCAGCATGGTACATCTTGCCTTGGGAGTCTTTGCTCACTTTTCCTTGCAATAGCGCTCCAAATCTGTCAGAGAGGGAGGGTATTTCCTGTGCACAGCCCTCCTTAGGTTACCCAATAGATTTTCAATTGGATTCAGCTGGAACCAGCAGTGAAATCTGGCCGGACCTATCTGGCTCATGCGAACTGGTAGGGCTGGCAGTGGGAAGCTCTGCCCACCTGCCGGGACGTCACTACGTCCTGTTTTTGAGCCTCCGCACATGCGCAGAAGGGTCTGTACATGTGCAGAAGAGGCACGCACGCTCACATTTCTGAACCGTTAGCAAAGGTAAGTGCATTTCACCGCTGGCTGGAACCAATTTTGGTTCATTCTAAAACTTTTATCTTCTTCTGGTGAATCCATTCTTTTGATATTTGGAAGTAATCTTTGGGTTGCTGTTATATTGAAAGATTAAATTCCTCCATCTTCAGCATTTGAGCAGAGGGCTGACGCTTTTGTGCCAAAATTGTTCATAATTCATAATTCCCTCCACCTTGACTAAAGCCCCAGTTCCAGCTAAACAAAGCAGCCCCAAAGCCCCAAAGCATCACCATCACTGTGGGTATGGTGTACTTCTGATGATGTACAGTGTTGTTTTGGTACCAAGCATACTTTTTGGAATTATGGCCCAAAAGTTCAACCTTGGTCTCATCAGAGCAGGACATATTCTCCCATATGCTTTTGTCATACTTGATGTAGGGTTTTGCAAAATATAACCAGGCTTGGATGATTTTCTTTGAAGAAAAGGCTTCCATCTTGCCATCCTACCCTGTATATGAAGAATACAGCATATAGCATAGAATTAGTACTTGCCAGAAATTCCTACAGCTCCTTCAATGTTGCTGTAGGCCTCTTGGTAGCAGACCAATTTTCTTCTTTATTCCCCATCAATTTTGGAGGGACATTCAGTTCTTCATAAACTTAAACTACTTACACATTTAAGCTAACATAAGCTTGATTTCAGAAGGCTGCTCAGTCTTCATCTACAGAGGGTGCAGAAAGTCTACACACCTCTGTTGAAAGGTCAGGTTTTTGAGATGTAAAAAAATCAGACTTACAAAAAGAATTTGCGATGCATCAAAGGGATCTCATTGTTGGAAATTATCAGTCTGCAGAAGCTCACACAAAATTTCCAATGCATTGGCTATACCATGGAACACAGTGAAGACAATCATCAACAGGTGGAGAAAATATGGCATAACGGTGACATTCTTCATAACGCCACTGTTATGGTATATTTTCTCCACTTGTTGATGACTGTCTTCACTGTGTTCCATGGTATAGCCAGTGCCTTGGAAAATTTGTGTGTTCTTCTCCAGACTGATACCTTCTAACAATGAGATGCCTTTGATGCTTTGTAAGCTCTTTGCAGACAATGACTTTTGCTGTAAGAAACAAGAGACTTTTCAGAGTAAATGTCAGAAAAATCCTACCAGTACAGCTGAACTTTATAGTCACGTCCCTACTTATATGAACAGTTATGCAACCATATTATTTTTGTTTTTGTTTTATTTTTTCTTCACTAAACAATTTCAGTTGGTTTGTTTTTCAATTGACTTGTGCAGCTTATATATTTAAGGTAGAAAAAAATTCTGAAATGATTTATCTTAGTCTGATTTTTATACATCCTAAAAACCTATCATTTTAACGTGTGTGTGTGTGTGTGGACTTTCTATACCCACTGTAGATGAAGACTGAGCAGCCTTCTAAAATCAAACTCATATTATCTTAAATGTGCAAATAATTTAATCTTCATCTACTTTATCTTTTAGATTGGTAGTGAGATTATTTCTTCCATCCAAGAAAAGAGTGGAAAATAAACTTAGAACATGCAGGATAGGTTATGAAACACCCAAAGCTTTGTCCATTCACAACTTGCTTTTTCCCAGGACCTGTTGCCTGCAATGAAGGCTTTATTTTGCAGTCAAGGCAGGTTATGTTGCAAGAGACTATTTACTCAACTAAGTAAGTGGAGATGCTGACTGGGTTTATAGTGCAATAAATTATATCATGGTTTGCTTGTTTTGGGCATAGCATTTCGTGCAAACTGGTTTATTCAAAAAGCAGAATTGTGACTTAGAAAGATTTAGTCAATGTAGCTAAAATACAAAAAACATCACTGAAATTTCAGTAATGCGACAAATTTCAGAAGCCACACCATACACATAATATTACATTTTTATCTATACTTCAACTATGGAGCAACATTTCATTTTTAATATAAGAATCATGTGTCTTTTAAATGCCTTCACTTTGTGGTGTTCAGCATTGGTAAGTCTCTTATATTTTCCTAATATTGAATGAAATTATATCTGAATTCACTGTTAACTAACAAAAAGCTTTGAGCTTTCCCTGAGAACAATTTTTATATAAACTTAAAGCAATTAATTTTTTTACAAGTAAATTGTAATTTATGTAATTGTAAGTTTTGCTGATTTATTTTTGGTTTGGATCCTCATGAGAGGTTTGCTTGTTTTTCTCCCTTTCTCTCATAGACAACCACTGTTTCATCAGATGTTCATGATGTATTTTCTCAGGGTCAGAATTCATCAAGAGGTCAGTAATGTTATAACCCAGCTAACTATAATTAAATATATTTATATAATTGCCTGTTAATGAGAATATTTGACAAGTTCGCTGTTTTAATAGTTATTGACATGGCAAATCAAATCCAGTTTCAAACCAGATGGAAAGAATAAGTTGCTTCCTTCCATTCCACATACTTACAATAAATCAACTGGAGCAGATTTTTTTTCTTTAACATGACAAGAAAGAACGTGACTCTATAATTGGGGCCCAGGTCTATTTCCCAGTGAGTATTTATTTGCTTATGGGTTAAGAAATAAAAAAAACAGTCACTGACTTGTGTTCCTAGGCAGAAGGTAAACAGGCAGTATAATAAAATGTATCAATATTTATCAGTCTATTAAACTGGGGGGTGGGTGAAAACTAATTTTTTCCAATCAACCAGTTCTGTTACTTTCTGTTTGCAATTACTGGTATCTCTGTCTGCTGTGATAAAGCCAATTTTCTTTATTGCATCTTTGCTAATTATTCCAAAATGCTGGCTTAGACATTTCATTCACAAATTTATACACAGCTACATGATGCGTATGGGATAATATTTTTATCTTTGGATGAAAAATGCTTTCAGAGAATTTATTTCTGAGGGAACTTTCCCAGATGTTAACAAAAGGAACTAAATATGTGTTTCACCTTAATTATGAGAAAGAATTAATTTATGAATTGTGGATTTTTGCAGAAATAAAATAACTTTTTAAGAAGAGAGAACACACTTGAGCAGCTTATATGAGGAGAATAAATTTAACAGAAAGCTATCTGTAAGATGATGTATATTTATTTTGGGCAATCTTTCTCAACCCATCAATTCCTTGGATATGCAGAACTGAAACAGGTCTGGGAGGTACCAGGGCCTGCTTAAGAAGTTCCTCTAATCTGAGCCATAATTGACATGTCTGTTTTTTTATGCAGCTTCTTGTTCTCAAGATTGTCTTAATGGAGCAGTTTGCACAAAGACAGGAGTTTGTGACTGTGAGACATTTCAGGCACAGGGGCAGCGCTGCCAAATAAGTAAGTTCTAGGAGAAGGTGCACTTTTATTGTAGGTATATTGCAAAAATGATTCAATCTCATATTTTAATAATTCAAGCTAACATTTCAAGCTAATATTCAAGCTAACATTTTGCAAAGATATAAGTACTGCTAAGCCTAAAGGTAACTTGTAATTGTTGTTCTGTTGTTGTTGTGACATTCTTTTAACTGGTTAAGACTGCTAGGATTTTTAAAAAAACCTTTAAAGTGGGTTTTAAGTGTTTGGAGTTAGCTAAATTGATGTCAGCTCTTCAAGGTAGCCCAACTCATGAAACAGAGATTGAAGGAACCAATGGAACTCTATTTTATTGTGTAAGATAAAAATATTACAAAATCTTGAAAGTCTGCCAGTTTCCTTCTGTCCTCTCTAATGCCACACAGAATCAAGGTGGGGTTGCTTTAAGTTTCTTAAAGTATGCTTACTACTTTCCCAGGGGTGTGTTTTCATTTACAGACTCTTTCATGAGTTAATGGCTCTCACATTCCTTCCCCAACATTATCTCATTCCCACCCACCCCCTAAACCTTTATAACTGAACAGTTGCCCAATATGAATCTCTGAGGCTGTCTGCAACATAAAAGCCTTGAATTAAATCCCCAAAGATTTGCCATTAGAACAATTACTAATCTGTCTTTAATAGAACTGGGAAATATCACAGGCAAGTATTAAAGAATATGATAAGGATCTTTATGTTTCAGTTATGGTCCCCAATCAAAATTCAGAAGACAATAGTTATCCTTGTCTTGGGAAAATTTCTACAGCATTCTACTAATACACCTAATCGATCATATTCAAAATATTTATGATTCCCATTCCTTCATCGTTAGACTACAAGATTAGGTACATATAAAAATATAGTATTGCGTTTGCTACCTTATAGCTTCATCATTCATTTTATTAGCAGATGCATCCATAGAAGGGTGGAAATTGCTTGTTGTGATGCAAACCTGGTTCCTTATTTGTATTGTTATGCCACAGTCACACACAAGATAGAAGAGTTTGTGGTGCTATAGTTGGTACTATAGTTTGTGGTGACATCCTTTCATAAATTTAACTCTTTTGCAATAATCTTAGATAATGCTTAGAATACAGTTCCAATTTTTATTCTGGAAAAGCCCGATTTGCATAGATAATCTTCACTATTTTTTCATGCACCAATATTTTCATGTCCTTGCAACATCGTGAAGAAGGATGCCAGCTCCTTTGAGAAAGACAGCTACTGCAGGAAATATTCAGGAAGTTAATCTAGTTATAATATTATCTAGTTATACCTTAGTTTGTCTTCAGAGCATATATTATCAAATTTCCTTACTTTATTTTTATTTGTTTACATTTCCATGCATAGGTTCCTTTTAAACATCTGATTATATTGTGATGTTTCAGGTGTTTTTTTTTACAACATAATGTGATGAATATCTTTGCAATGAGCAACACTCATCTGAAAGTATTGCTTCTGCTGACCTGGCTTGCAAACAAGTATGTTTGTTTTCTTTAGTTCCAAATACTGGCAAAGACAGAGGTGGGATTTGCAAATCATGGGGGCAATACCACTTTGAAACATTTGATGGCATCTACTACTACTTCCCAGGAAACTGCTCATACATTTTTGTGAAAGATTGCAGTGATCCAGAACCTCAGTACACTGTGTGGGTAAGACTTGAAATTGGGTCAAGAGAGACCTGAAAACAGCAATGCTGTTTTCTCCCAGTTATGTAATAGATTCTTCTGTACTGTATAACTAAGCTGGTTTACATTATGGTATGGAAAGAGAAAGAACTATTTCCATTCTGTGGTTTACTTACTATTCTGTGGTTCAGTTTGTGGATTCATGATTCCATGCATTGAGCAATTAACAATTATTTGGTTCTGAAATCAAAAAGGGTTCCGGGCAGCCAATATAAAAGGATAGGATGATCAGGAAGTGATAAGTATACTCTAATTACATTAGTCAATATTGTTTCTATAGAAATATTATAGAAATATTTTGTTCATTTCAAATATTCCCTAGGAATTGGTCTGAATTCTTATACATGTTTCATTTTGTAACTTTCATATGGATTTGACAGGATTTTGTTACTGCTAGACCTAATTTTAAACACATTAGGTAGAAGATTGGGATTTAGTAGTCTGCAGCTATCTAGTAGATTGGAAAGATAGGCATAATATCTAC
>JANHFK010002246.1:248195-264529 GCA_036250565.1 Sibynophis collaris | reverse complement strand
GCATTGCAGTAATCCAGGCGAGAGGTGACCAGGGCGTGGGTGACTGTGCGCAAAGCACCACGGTCCAGAAAGGGCCGTAACTGGCGTATCAGGCGGACCTGATAGAAAGCCCCCCTGGCCACGGCTGTCAGATGTTCATATGATTTGATTACAGCGCATCCTAGGATAATAGTATTATTACTCAAATCAATATGGAAAGCATGATAAACGTTTCCATGTAACAACATACCAGACTCCCCTGATTCCTTCATGTTTATTGTGAATAATGTTTTAACCTTTGAGCAGTGGCTGGCTCTGGTGATAATATTTCAGTTTAGGTATAGCTTCTTTGTCTTTTTTTTTTATGAAGCTGAAATCCTAAATATGTTTGTATACCTATACACCTCTATATACCAGAAAACACCTGAGAAGGTAAACTGCAAAATCAGTTTAAAACATAAAATATCATAAATGAATTAATATTGTCCATCATTAAAAACTTGTTCAAAAGGATAAGTTTTGAAATCAAACAAGGAAAGTTTTACCAATTGATTAGGAATGGGGGAAAAAAAAAAGATGAAAAAGCCAAGACAGGCCAAATCCATTCAAAGCAGGAAATTCTTTTGGATGACTTTAGTGAATGGAGTCGGAGATTATATAGAATTATAATTATATAATCCCATATCATTCTAGAAGGAAAGTAGAATTGTAAATCAATGAAGCCTAATTCATAAATCTTTGTTTTGAGTGTGGTAATCTCAGTATCTGAAACCAAAAATCCAGATACTAGTTTATACAAAGAAAGAAGTAAAGTACAGTTAGTTCTCAATTTATGTCCATAATTGACGCTAGAATTTTGGCTGCTAAGCAATGTGATCATTCAGTGAATCATCATAGGATCCAAACTCATTTTACAATATTTTTTACCACAGACATTAAATGAATCACACAGTTGTTAAACAAATCCAGATTCCCCAATTGATATTGTTTGTTGGAAACCAGCTGGGAAGGTCACAAATCATGATCATGTGACCACAGGATGTTGCCACAAGTTATAAATGCTGTCCAGTTGCCAAGCATTTGAATTGCATTCATGTGATTCCAGGCTCTGTATGATAGTTTTAATTTCAATGAGAAATCACTTTTGGGTGCCATTGTAATTTTGAATCATCATTAATTGAATGATTATAAATTGAGGTCTACTTGTAGCTGCATAAATAAGCAAAAGTACATTTATTTTTCTAATTGCAATCTATAACTACTTGAGTGCATGGAAGACCTTGAAAGATGTTTAAGATTATATATCTCCTTGGGTGACCTTGAAAATCTAAGCAGGATCAGATCTGGTTAATACTCAGACAAGAGATCATCTGGAAATCCCCAGGATGTAGCCTGGACAAGGAACTCAAACTAACATTACAGGAGAAGACAATATAAAAACAATTCTGATTTGTTAAAACCCTTTTCTTATAAGACCTCTCCATGAAATCACCAGGAGACTTAAAGGATTGCTCAACTCAAAGGGCACATTATCTTTAGCAATTAACTTCTATGAGCTCTGAATTGCAAATTACTTTTAAAATTCTCTTGAACTTTAGTTTATGGCATGTCCTGGAATAGCTTTCATTAGTGCATATTAAGTAATGTTAAGAAAATAAAAGAAAATGCACATTGTGTAATGAAGGTTAGAAGAGCAATACATTGTGGCAATGAAGGCACTTTACATTTGCTTTGGTTCTACGCAACACAGATATTAGAAAAAAATATTCAACATCTACATAAAATCACTGGGTGGGATCATCCCTGGTTTGTGGTTCAGGATGATGTAATTCTTTTGGGATTAATTCTTATTTAATTTCTTTTTACTAGTTTTTATGTAGCTATTCAATTGTAATGTTACCCTTTAGTTTATGTTATTATTTTAGTTATGTTGCTCTCAGAGTTAATTGGAGTCAAAGAAAACTGAAATCAAATAAATAAAAATAAAAAACAATTACACTTTTTGTATTGATCAATCTTTACTTTAAGCTGAATGTTCAATTGTTGGTGAATCCCATTTCACAACTTTTGATGGTCGCCATTATACCTTTCTTGGGAGCTGTCAGTATATTTTGGTAAAAGGCACTGGGAAAGACAAATTCACACTCAGTTTACAGAAAAGTCCCTGTGGACAGGTAAGTTGACAGTTTAATTAACATTTTGTGTTGATAAATAAATTCCTATATATCTAATTCAGAGAAAGCCAATAAATTACTTAAGATTAGCAATACAAAAAAATTCAGTATTTTTCTTGATATTTAGTGTCTTGTATGGTCTGAACCTGGATTTTGTTTCAACTGTAAGCACTGGCTTTGTAAAAGCAATTGTGCCATTTACTGTGATTAAGTCCACAGGGTTTTTCATTCACGCATGATTACACAAGCATCTACATATTTGGTTACAGTCTGACCAGGTGTGTTAGACAGATAAATGCTCTTGGTGACAGGTCTGAACAGCTTGGTATGTTGCCAACCAGATAAGAGCATTTTGAAGCTGACTGAGATATTTATTTGATATTTTATGTGCTCTTTTCTTGAAACAATAGATCTGGAAGCTCAGAGTATATAAAAATATTTGATCAAGCATTTAAAATGATGGTTGGTTAAATCTGGCATACGCTGAATGCGATGAAATATTTGAATTATTTCAAAATTATTTTAGTTGATTAGCTGAAGTGATTGCGTTCCAAGAGGGAGAAAAGGTTAGCTGTGATGCTTTTTAATTAATACTGGTTATGTTTCAATAGTTTCAATTGTTTTAGTAGTTCGTTTTATTTTTTTTTATAAAATTTATAAAATATTTTTATAAAAAATATTATTTTATTTATCTTTATTGGTACATTATGCTGTTTTTTCATTTACATTTTGCATCTGTGACTTGCAGTGTACATTTTCATGAAGTGACTTTTTGTTTTAAGTAATAAATATACTTTTCTTTATAATTCTAAACTGGACTTTCTTTGAATCATATCAAAAGGTCTTGAAACTCTTATACTAGTGCTTTACTCTAGAATTTAATTCACCACTTTGTCTTGAAAACCATCATGTCACTCTCTGTCACCTAGATCAACGTTTCCAAACTCTGAGGCCTGGGGAACTCTAGGCCACTATAAGTCTCACGTCAGCATAACTGTTAGCTATCACTTTTTCAGTATGAGCGTATACTGTTCAATATTCCCAGCTAGGTTGGTGCATATACATTGCAATCTTAAAGGGAGTTCAAGATTAATCAAGTTTACAAAAATGTAGTAAGAATAAATTTTGGGGTGGGGGTAGGGAGAAAAGTAAAATAAAAATGGAATATTGATAAAAATGGAATATAATACAGATTAACAACATTTGCTCTATATGTTCCTTTTCCTATAAGACTCAGCCCTCCTCTTCCTTTGGTTCATACAGAGCATTGATTATGACTGCATTCAGTCTTTGACGCTAATTTTTGAAGATGACATAAGCAAGCAAGTGACTCTCATCCGGGGTGGTGAAATACAGTACGGTTCCTTCAGCCAGGGATTCCCCCTAAATGGTAAGATACCATTTATTATTCATTAGTTAGTTATCTTCATGTACCTAAATTCCTTTTAATATACTGTATTATCCAAGCTGTTTCTGAGAAATAAATATATTATCATGTAGTTTGCCACCAGCCCCTTATACCGAGCTGCACTGGGCAAAATACAGAGTCCTCTTCTCCTTTTGCTGGAGATCAAACAAGTTCCATTGTTTTAAAACAAAAAGCAGAACATTATTGAAGTCTGTGGACCACATTTGGAAAAAAGCACCTTTGTTCTCACAGCCATTCAGTAAACGTGCAAATTTCCAGGAGTCTGGAGAAATGAAGTAGAGGAACATTTTCCTTTGGAAAATTGTTATTCAGATTAAAACAGCTAAAATGTTTAGACAGAATTGGGCACGTCTACAATTTTATATCTATTCTTTGTCTTTGCTAAGTCTCATTTTCTTTCTCCCTCTCTATAAATTGGGGAATTGAACATATTTTAACTACCATTTTGTACTTCAGGTTGTATTCCAGACAATATATTTTCCTTTATCAAATCTTCTTCTAATAAATAACATTAATTTGTAACACAGTCTTGTCTATTTATGGAGACTTAAGGGCAGATGGCATTTTATTTTAGCAAAACTGCATGATCTGTCTGGAGGATCTGCATTTTCTTTCAGATGCAACTTCATCTTACCAACTTTGTGTTGCTTTTTTTACGAGCTAGGCAGCTCTGTGTAATTTATCTTATTTAACATTCAATGTTTGCACTTTTATTTTTGACATCTTAGCTATTTTTAACATACTTTATTTTTTTAATGTCTTATGAGATTGGTTCTCTTATTCCCAAAGGGCTGAGTTTTCTAGATATCATACTTCTTTGTTACATGGTAAGGAGTTGACTCTACTGAAATTATTTCCATTTTTTAATGCTTCTTGGCTTTTTAATAAATAGAAAGACTGTGATAGCTCTATCTTTCTTAAACATTAGGAATAAGGGTAGATGCCAGGTGGGGCATTCCCTAGAAGGAACTACCAAGCCATTAGTCCAAGCATGGTATGAAGACCAGAGGATTTAAGGGGGATTCTCCAATGAATGCAGCTGTTTCCTGCAATATGGTTCTGAACATATTTTCATGTTCAGAACCATATCGTTCATTTTCATCTAAAGGATATTAGATCAACATTATCATGCCCAATCTTAATGACCTATTTTGCTGTGGTTGTTAAGTGAATCACATGAATGTTAAGTAAATCTGGCTTCCCCGTTTACTCTGCTTGTCAAAGCTAGCTGGAAAGCAGCAAGTGGCAATCATGTGATCATGGGACACTCCAACTGGCATGAATACCTGCCACCCGAATTTTGATCATGTGACTGTGGGGAATACTGAGACAGTCATAAGTTCAAGTACCAATTGTAAGTCCCTTTCTTCAAAATCTTCGTAATTTCAAACGATCACTAAACAAATGGTTGAAAGTCAAGGACAACCTGTAATACTGCTTATTCTCAAAAAGAATCGTGTAATGGATGTGAATCTATGTATGCATACAGAATTTAATTCTTTTTCCATTATATTCAGGATACATAGAAGTACAGAACCTGTCTTCATTGTTTGTGCAGCTAAAAACTAAAATTGGTTTAAAAATCCAGTTTGCTAAAGATGGCAAGAGAGTGTATATTCAACTCAGAGCTGAGTGGAAGAGCAGAACGATGGGTCTCTGTGGAACTTATAATGGAAATCTGAGAGACGATTTTCTGTGAGTTGGATTTACAAGTGAATAATTCTGGTCATTTGCATTGGTTAAAATATACCAGTAAAATGCATGCTTTTACCTTGTTATAAAAAAACAAAAAAACCATTTTTAAAAAATTCAAATGCGCCCTATTTTGACAGATGCTTTCATATTTCATTTATAAAAATAACCTGACTGTAGATATAAAGTAAAGAAAAATAATAATAAGCACATCTAAAATTACAAAAGGCAATAAAAATGTTATCAGATAGAACAGATTAAAGCCATTCTAAAGGAGAGCAAAAATAACAGCCTCAGACAAAAGCCAGCAGCACAATTCAACACATGTTTAATGGATCAAAGGAAACTGCAGTTGGCATGGAAACTTATAAGTTTAAACACAAACTACAAATAAGCAGGGAAGGAATTAGATGTTCTCTTTTTCACTGGCACTCTGAAGTTATCAGTATATTATAGCAATTAAAAATGACTCTAGGTACTCTTTTTACTAACCTTTGACATGCTGATGGTCAACAGAATGTACTTGGGGAAAAAATAGAAATGGAAGCATTATGAACTTGGACAAAAGTAGCTGCCTTGTTTCTTTCGTTATACCCTTAAGAATAGTTTTCAATTTTTATTTTTACCTATTTGTTCATTTCTTATAAGACATCCTGAATTAACATTGTTTTGGACAGAGGTTTTTTTTAGGAGTTGTGTTGAACAGGATCTTCCATACCGTACCATATATGTGATTATATTATTGAAGTTTTAAAAGGCAGAGGACGTTTATGTAGCCGTCTAAATACAACGTGTTCTTGAAGATGGTGATGAAGATTCTCTGTCATCCAGGCAGAGTTTCCTGGAAGTTGAGCTATGGCAACTGGACTTTTCTGTTTTGGTTTGAAACATTTTGCTGCTTATCCAAGTAGCTACTTGGATAAGCAGCAAAACATTTCAGACCAAAAAAGAAAAGAAGTCCAGTTGCCATGACTCAACTTCCAGTGTTCTCTCAGACGGACACATAAAATGATACTAAAGGGCTATCGAATTAGTCTCATAATAAGCTATCGTTATTGCTACTTTGGAGCCATTGATTTAAACAGGAGAGAAGGCAGATGTGGCTTGTCTTTCTGAAATCTAGACAGGGCAGAGGAATTCCTTCCCTCACAGAGATGTGGCCATGTAGGTCGGTTTTTGCATCAGCTAAGGAGAGGGGAGATAGGGTAACATGAAATCCAGGAGATACATTAGCATCAAAGAATATTACCCTCCAGATAACTAGGTATAAGGGGATGGTGCTCTTGATTGTCCACCCTGTTGCTTGGACATTGTGAAAAAAATTCTAAGATCCGGAAGACAAAATCATAGATTTACCTGATGCTCTGGCAGACTGAAATAGTATCCATCTAGCCATCCATCCATCCACCCATCCATATATTATATAACTATCATTTCTATATGATACACACAGACACACACATTGACTCAGTACATGGAGTTCTAAGGAGATGGCATTTGCATAATTGCTGTGCTAATATATAGTAGTTCAATATATAGACTGAGAAACTGGCAAGGTCAACATATGCAGCACAGTACAACTGGAAATGTTCAGCTGAAGTTCTGGGCACCATGGTCCCCTCTTGGTATTAATATGAAGTCAAATCAATCAATCTATCTATACAACCATCATGTTAGAACAGAGCTTTTCCATATGGGCATATCTGAGAAGACAACAGAATATTCTAGTATTAAGCATATTTTTCTGGATAACCTGATTCTTTTGTTGAATCATTCTTGCTTTTTCCCTTAGTTCTCCATCAGGAATGATTGAAGGAACCCCACAACTTCATGCTAATGCTTGGAAGATTTCATCAGCATGTCACATGCCTGTCAACATTCCTGTAGTCGATCCATGCAATGTTAATCAACAAAATGGTACACTTTTCATTTATTTGGAGATATTTACCGTAATCTAAATTTTATCATAGTTGCATTACTAGACTATAACTCTTGTTTGATGTCTGAGTTTTCCCCTACTTTCTGATGTTTTAAAACATCAAACTATTCCTTTAATCTTTGTTTAATATTTTTAGTAAAGGCAACACTGTCTATTTGTTTACTCATTACTTTAAATAGTCACTGAAGATGTTTTACTTACTATGATTTAGTCCCATTTAGGTCAGTGGAATGGGACTATGTTGATATATTGGGATGTATTACATTTTAATCAGTATCTACTTTTACAGTAGTATCTATTATATATTTTTTGTTTTGCTATTTACTTTTGGATTTCTAACTAATTAACATGGCAATGTCAATTTTTCATAGTTGCATATGCATCTCAGTGTGATCTCATCAATCAAGAACTCTTTGCTCCATGTCACCTATACATCAGTCCAGATTTATATTATCAGCTATGTCGCTTTGATGCTTGTAAATGTGGGAGAAGTTGCTTGTGCAATGCATTTGCCCACTATGCTTATATTTGCAGCAAACATGGGATTACTATAGATTTCAGATCTCATGTTTCATACTGTGGTAAGTAAAACAGAAATGAGAATAGCAACCAGATACAACCTGCTCTGGATTCCTTTATTTCTTGAGCAAGTCCATAATCTGAAGCTAATTATTATGTTGGATCTAAGTAGATATTCAAAATGTATGAGACTATCTGTGTATAGTAAAAAGTACTTTAACCCAATTTACTGTACCTCTACAGAAGAAAAAATTTGGACATTTTTAGCTTTCTATTGCCTAATAAATACATCTACACGTCTATACCCATACAAAATGTACATCGGTGTTGGTGTACTGAGAATGGGAGTGAATGTGCATGTGTTTCAAATTAGGTGATTTAAAATGCAGTATCGGCTGATGATTTATATTTCTAACTTGAAATTAGGATTTTTCTCAGGGACCCCATGGGAGAATAGCTGCCTGGCATGTATTTGTGGTTAAACACTTCCCTCCCTGCCACCATGCTGCTAAATGTTGCTTAGAGTACCTGTGTTTGTCTGCCACCTATTATATGTAACCAATTTCTCAAGAAGAGTGCCTGGAGAGCTTTCTTTTCTAACCTAGAGTAGGCTTAATTGAGAAAAAAAGAGAGAAGATTTTGTGCTATATTTTGTATAGAATTTCTGATATTCCTGCAATTTGATGTATCTCCATAGCATTAGTATGCAGAAGTGGAATGCTGTATCACCCATGTTCCTCCTTCTGTGACCACTCCTGTTCTTCCCTTTCTCTTGTGGATGTTTGTGATAATGACTGCGCTGAAGGCTGTAACTGCCCTGAAGGAAAATACTTCGAAGAATCTATTAATTTTTGCGTGCCAATGTAAGCTATAGCAAATTTAGTTAAATGCATTTTTAAACTAGCACAAAGCCATGCTGTTGTGACTCTGTATTTAGGAGGAAAAAACAATGAGGTTTAGCATCATATCTCTGCTAAATTGCCACATTTGGAAAAAGGGTTAGGGTTAGGATTAAAAATGCAAAAGAATGCAAACAACATGATCAGGCTACTCAAACATTTTCCCTATCACAAAAGGTTAGAACATTTGAGACTTCCATAGTTTAGAGAAAAGGCAACTGAGGAAAAACAGCCGTAGTGGCCCAGTAATTAAAATGCAGTATTGCAGGCTAATTCTCACTCGCTCAAGGTTGCCTCAGTCGTCCATCCTTCTGAGGTCAATCAAATGAGGACCAATATGTTGGGGCCAATATGCTGACTCTGTAAACCGCTTAGAAAGAGCTGTAAAGTGAAGCCAGTATATAAATCTAGGTCCTATTGCTAGTGCTATTGCTATGGTCAGGCAAATGTTTCTCTCCAATTCACAAAACAGAATCAAGTCATCCAATGAAGCTGATAATTAAATTTAGGAACAAAAAGATGCAGTTTTTCATTCAGCATATAATTAACCTGTGTGATTCATTATCACAAAATCATGATGGTAGACAATAATTTGGATAGTTTTAGAGAAAATCGAATAAATTCTTGGAGGACAGAACTGTTGAGATCTATTTGTCTTGAAGTATTAAAGTTACCCTCCAGATTTGGGGGTGGTGGTTATCTATCTCTATCTGGTTGGTCAACTGTAAGAAACTGGACTAAGATGGCTGTTTTTGTGTTCTTAAAACAGCCTCCTATTAGAATTTGCCTCAGCAGGAGGCAGCACCTAGCTAACCTTAGTTGAACTCAGAACCTAAGCCAGAGCTTCCCAAACCTGAGTAAATTATTCAAAATTGAGTAAAAGTGAGGTTTTGGGGGATAACAACACACAAACCCACTACCCAATCACAACCGTTGTCAGTTTAAGTTAAACTGACTTAAAGTTATTTTTACCATGGAGAGAATTTTCTGATAAGTTTTGGGTAATGAAGGGAAAAAAGTGGGAAGCACACCTTAGACGAGAAAGCTGGCTGGGTGACTTTGGACCAGTGATTCTCTCTCAACCAACCCACCTTACAAGGTTGGTTCTTTGTGGGGGAATAAGAGGGTGAAGGAGTATTAAGTGTATTCGTTGTCTTGAGTTATTCATAAAGTAAAAAAGGGAAGATAATAACAAATAAATAAAATATCTGTTTAAAAAATTAGGCCTAGCTGTCGATGTTATTATAAAGGCAGAAGTTTTCAGCCTGGAGAAATTTTGCCCACACCATCGGGATCATGGTAAGTTTTAACTGAATTTGTAGATTGACTTTTTCTGCATTTAATTTTTGAGTTAGATATAGGCCTGTTTTAATTATATATACGTTTAGCATGTTTTCCTAAATAATTTTTTCTTACTTAGTATGATAGTAAAACTGTGAATTATTATGGAAGAATAAAAACTGACTTATTTTGCCCTCTGGGTGCATCTTTCTTAATCACTTCTCTGCATGATTACTATCCAATATACCGTGTAAATGCATTTTACTGTTTGACCAAGTACAGGAAAAAGTGTTTGTTTATGTTTCTATGGAAATGTAGGCTTATTTTTATATATCAAACCACTTAACCTTTTATTATACTTTACAAATGAATTCACTTAGGAATATGATGTATAGGAGTCCCTTCTAGATTTTGCATCTTAAGGCAAGAGTTGCTTGTGATAAAATTTACCCATTGTGCTTTAAAAGTCATCCATATATATATAATTAAATTTATCAATACTCATTAGGGTGCAAATGGTTGGACATCCATTAAAAAGAAAAATATGAGCTAAACTCTGCAAAGGACATGTATACTTTATGAGCTACTAGCTGATGACCCGGCCCTGCCTGGGTATTTTTTCATCTTAATCCCACTCCACCTCCCATGCATGTGCACATGACCTCCTCTGGGCCCCTTTTGGGCCTAGTAGGTCTCCCTGCAACCTCCTGTGAGCCAAAATAGGCTGCAGGAAGGTTGCCAACCTCCTGCACCCTGTGTTTGACCTAGTATACATCTCTGCATCCAAAATGGACCATGGGGGGCTTGTGCCAACCCCCCCTGTGCTCCTCCCACTCCCGCACTTGTGCGGCAGAGACCCGAATATCAGCTGGTGGGCGGGATGCACACACATACACGGTGGAGCTGAGCTTGGCTTTGTGTTCCACCTGCGTGCCAGGACACAAGAGTGTCTTACCCTGACAGTATTGTCTCCAGAGAGTAGGTCATCTGTGTACCAAGTTTGGTTGAAATTGCTCAAGGTGTTCCAGAGTTCTGCTGCAACACAATACATTAATTAAATAACATAAATGTAGGAGAAGGAATGCTAGAACCTGGAGGTGGAGTTAAAAGAGATATTAACCTAGAATCCCCAGGTAGCCATAAGCAGACAAAATCCACCCTACCTCCCTGAATTCTGTGGCTCCTTATTTACAGTAGCTCCAAGGAGGTGCTAACTGTTAGTTGAGAGGATTTCTGTGCATAGGCTGTTTAGCAATAAATCAGTTTAATGTGTGGACCTGATCTTTCTTAACTGACAATAATAGAACATTGGAAGCCTTTAATTAAATTAGTATGAAATTTCTAAACATAATGATAGCATTCATCAGTGTTAATCCACTGACAAAATAATATATACTGGCAGAACAGATGTTTCTTATTTATACTTTGCAAGTAAACCTGTATACTTCAGAAAACTGATAAACTCTGATGGAGCTTTGGGGGAAGTTGAGGCAATATCCTCGTGAGTGACCACCAATTCCAGAAGTTGTGTTAATAATATACACATTAGCATAATAATATGATGTAATAAAAAGGTTAAATAATGACATCAGGAAAGTGCTTTCTTATTAAACTTTTTTTAAAATTTTCTTTGACTAGCCAATGTCTAAATGGAACAATGAAATGCAATGAAGTAGCAACTGTCCCAGCAGGTAACTTCCTTGACTTATTTAGAATAACAATTACCAAGTATGTCTTTCTTTTTTGTTACTTGCAGAAATTATGTTCAATGTCTAAGGAAGGGATTAAAATTTGTACCCATATATCTAACTGTGCTTACCAAACCTTTTTCTGCATAGCTCTTGTGTAAGTCATTATTTTAAGCCTTACAGTCTTTCTATCTGCCCTTAAACAGAAGAAATATTAGGTACCTACAATTTAAGAAAAGGGCTGTAGCTCTGGCTGACCCTTATCTAGTTTTAGAAGCTAAAAAATGTCGGGCCTGATTAGTACTTGGGTAGGAGCCTTCAAAGAAATCCAAGGCTATAGGCTAGCTAGGAAATTGGGACGGAAAAAATCCTAGATAAGTCACAAATGTGTCTATGAAGAATTGAAATCAATTTGAAGAATGCTTAATCTTTTAAAAATTACTATTATATATGACTAGCTGGATACCTGTGCTCCTCTACGAACTATGTAATCGCGCTTGATAAATTGACAGTTAAAGCTTGAACATTAATGAGTAGTTACGATTGGCTTCTCCTCTCCTCTTCTCTCCTTCAGGCTTGTCCCACAGAAGCCTCTCCTCTTCTACCCCCTTCTCTCCCTCAGGCTGGTCCCATTGATCCTCTTCTATCCCCTTCTCTCCTTCTGGCTTGCCCCACAGAAGCCTCTCCTATCTTATCTCCTTCTGGGGGGTAGAGTGTCTAAACTCCCAGGCCGCAGGCCGGATGAGTCCCATGCTGGTCATGCCCATGCCCAAGTGACAGTTGGAACAGAGTTCTTTTCAGCTGGAAGGGGAAGTAGAATGTCTAACTCTTTAGCATCAGAGTGTGTTAATAATAATATAAGAAATACTAATGATCTGATGGTCATTTAGAAAGATCCTTTCTTAGCGAGCACCTAGAAGCCAAGAGGAACATATGTGCCAAATTTCAAGTTTGTAGGCTTTACGGTTCTGGAGATTTCGTGATAATGCATGAGTGGCATTTCACTTTTATATATATAAATTAGTGAATGTAGTAGAATTTAGATCATTGAACCTTTTCTAGTAAGGCAAAGCAGCTACATGATCTCACATAAGTACCAAACAAAAATGGCATGGGTGCCTTGGTCACATAAAAGTATAATGCTGCTGGAATATGCTGTGTGTCCCTGGCAAAGTGGAAGGATGGAATTGCTGCCACTGATTTTTGTGTATTTTGAATCACATATTTAGTAGAGCTCTGAAGAAACGTGCGCAAATATTTCAAAATGTTGACTTACTCCACTGTTTGGCCATTTAACTGCCAGGCATCCTTTCTAGCTTGCTTAGTGAAAATTAAGATCTTAATTTTAGTGCAGCTAATTTCAACAGCTTCCTCAGAACTGTATATTGCTAGGACATTTAGCTATCGTTTTAGTCCAACTGATGAACAAAACATAATTTTAAATATTTAATTACAAACCCAGGAAAGTCCTAAAGCAAGCAAAAACTACAAGGGTATGTGCCAATTCAGCAAATTTGCTGAAAGTTCTATATTTTATTGTCATCCTTTTTCTGAGTTTAGAGAGTATAATTTACAGTTGCTGAGTTAACAGTGTCACAGCATAAACCAGGCTGTCGGGAAATAAATAACTATATGAAGAAAATGCAGAACTTTGGAAATAATACCATATTTTATGCTTTAGAATAAAGTACAGCACCAGTTTGCACCTCTTTAAGGCAACTACGTCCTTTCCTGCAAATAATACTCAGCCAAAGAGAGCAACTGCATGATCAAAATAGACTCTGCAAAGCTAGGGTTTCAATTCCAAGGAGACACTGGGAGCACATGGGAACAACTTTTTAAAGCAGCTGCATCTTTTCCTAGGATATGTGACAGCTGCAATAGTCAGATACAAACTACTGCAGCTACTGCAGTTGTCACGTATCCCAGGAAAAGATGCAGCTGTTTTAAAAAGTTGTTCCCATGTGCTCCCAGTATCTCCTAGCATTGCACAGTCCAAATAGTTACAATTTGATTATAGCACGGGTGTCGAACTCACGGCGTCAAGTTTGCTGTCACATGATATAAGACAACGTTTTTTTCCCTTCGCAGAGCTGGGGTGGGCGTGGCCTGAGCATGACGCATCTGGCCTGTGGGCCACCAGTTTGACACCCCTGATCATTACAGCATTGATGTATGCTGCGAAACTTCTAAACAACTGATTTCAAGGACAAAAAGGGGCAAGGGGGAAATAATTCATATATTTCTATCCTTCAGTCCTTTTCAAAATCAGTAGACTCTGTGAAAGATAAACCCTACCTATAACTGAAGCACTGTGTAAAGTAGAATTAACTACTTTGACCATCCCTCCCTCTAGGAATCCTTCTTGATGCTTCACATTTGTTCTCATCCTTTTTCCTGCTCCTTGCCTTTCTCTCTGCATTTAGCTCTAGTTCTTACATCTTGAGGAGATGAATATTTCTTGGCTACTGTTGCTGTTGATCCCAAAAGTAGAAACCTTTTCATTTTCCAGCATGCAAGGTAAATTTTTTCCCCTTCGAAAAAAGAGGGAGGCAGGAAACCAACTTAAATATTAGCACAGGTACATGGAAGAGGCGAAGGACTCCTAGCTCTTCTTCCTGTTGATTTTCTTGCCCAGCTCAACATGCTGCTAAATCACAGTGCTGCCTAAAGGACAGTAAATTTAAATAAAAGGAAATAAATTTAAAAGCCGTGATGGGCTTCTCAGGAATGTATTTAAATAGGCACAGCCAAGGATAAACATATCTTACCTGCCAAGTGATTAGTAATCTTTCAGTCTGTCAAAATAAAATGTGATCTGGTTCCCTTATGCTTCCTTTCTTCCTTGTTCATGACTGGCTGCAAACCAACAATGGCGTAGAACTGTTATGGAGAGGTTAGAGGCTATTTCTTTCCAAGCATGGGCATAATTTAAGAGTAGATCTAGGGGAGACCAGCACTGGCTCTCTTCGTGTCCCACTCAAGCTCAGAGGTGGCTCCTTTTCATTCATCCTGTCTTCCCTCCACCCCATTTCACTCATTCAATGAGTAAATTAAAGACTGAATCAATGGAGCAGACATAGAGTTTGCTATGGCATTTGCTTTGCCCTTGAAAATTAAACCCCGATTCAGAAGGATAGTTTCAGTTGAAATAAACACAGACTTCCGCACTTGCATAAATTCTTCCCACAGTGAATTCACACCGAGATATATGTTTAAATATTATGAATAGATTAATCATCTTAAAAGAGATTATTAATCAAGGAATAAAGCATCTTAAATCGCTTGTCACAATAATACCATATTTCTCATTCCATGTACAGGTTTCCAGGCTTGTCCCAGGTATATAGTTAATAGTGGAATATGTCAGCGACAGCTATTTTATGGGAACCTTAATATTTTATTTGACTGTCAAATCTCACCTCTTGGCTAGTACGTGAACTGAATTTTAACATTGTGATAACAGTCAGTCCAGCACAGAATTTGGTATGCCTTAATCCAGTGAAATTGATTTTCATTTTGGTATTCGGGGATTGAGAAGTGGGATAATTAAAATATTTCTGTTATAAAACATTAAGGTACAGCAGTATGAAGTGAGCTTTCAGAATTACAGGGATTTGAAGTTAATTATTTTCAAAGTCTTTATAGGGCATCCTTTTAGACCCCACAGAAATGGTTCACTTCACTTCCTTTCTTACCTTCCCTTTGATCTCTTTAAAGCCTATTTCGAGTCAAATGTTGGGCAGTATCATTAGTGTCCTAGACTGTCTTACAGCTCCTTTCCAAAGTTTGGGAAAAAAAATGAAATATATGAAAAAAATATATGAAAAGGAAGAAGAGAAGGATGCTTATACTAGCCCTGCCCTCAATAATCTACTCTTAATATGACAGGCCTTTTGGTGTGGCAACAATTTCTAAGATTACAAGTCCACATTTGACTTTTCTGTTAAAGCTGGATGGAGTAACTGTAAGTAGCCTTGTTTCAGGGCGATGTTTGCACTTGGGTTTGGACCAGATTTGGTATATGTGTGAATGTGTGAGTTTGTCGTTGCCTGTTTTTAACTTTGAGTCAGTTTTTAACTCTAGGCACTGCCTGGCAGGTCCCTATTGTTTTCCTGGCAAGATTTTGGAAGTGGTTTGTCATGGCCTGTTTTCTAGAGTTGAGAGAGAGGGACTGATCCAAGATCACACAGCTGGTTTTGTACCTAAGGTAGGACCACAAGTCCTGGCTTCTAGTCTAGAAACCAGATCAATACTGTACACCAAATTGGCTCTTGGACTAGATTAAGTATTGGAAAACTCCAGCATCTGTGCAGAGATGACATACCTATCTAGCACTGGCACTTTTCCAGATTCATTTTTTGTATGGCTATGCTTTAGTTTTTTCACCTAAACTTCTAAATATGCAATGTGATAAGTTTTCTTTTTTTCAGAGACAAAACAAGGACACCTAGTTTGTATCAATTAGATCAGGGGTGTCAAACTCACATCGTCATGGCGGCATCATATGCATATCAGGATCTTTTTTGCCCTTCACTAAATTGGGTGTGGGAGTGGCCAGCATGTGATGTATCCGGCCCGCGGACTGGGAGTTTGACAGCCCTGGACTAGATTATGTCAAGGGTGTGTTAAATTTAGGGTACATTTAACATATTGTTGTGTCCCACCCCCGGTAATCCTTCCGAAATGATGCACACACCACCGAACAAAAAGTAATAGAATTTTATCTATATA
>JANHFK010002246.1:218700-232733 GCA_036250565.1 Sibynophis collaris | reverse complement strand
GCAATCTGTTTCTTTTTTTAATCTATTATAATATAAGCTTCATTTATTTTACATTCTGTGTATTTCTCTTTTGAACCTCTTTTCTGTTTAACATATGCAAAGAAAGTTTTGTGTGCCTCTAACCACACTTTTTTAAGTAGAAAATTTAATTTGGATATTTGTTCAAAAATATTATGAGAAGAGTTAATCTGTAGTCAGTGACTGATGGTGCCCAAGATTTCCCGCCATCTCTACTACATTTATGCACCTATATTTTTAAAAGTTGTAATTTTTCATTTGTAAAAGAATTGAGAAATTTGTGATGTAATGGTTTAAAGGTGATCAAATTATTTATTATTTTATAATATTTTAAGTATTCATATTTTTGTAGTAACTTGGTGCAACGGGTCACTTTGAGGTTTATGGTGTAAAATAAAATATAAATCTACTTGGATTTGTTAATTATCACTTACGCAATGCAACAATGACTATTTCTATGCAATGTTTATCAACTTGAGGCCTTAATTCCTATAAAGACAAGCAATTAAAGGGAATCAGCATATGCAATAATGCAATAAGTAGTTAAGTTTTTTTTCCCCAAATACAATTGTAAGAAGCCCTGAAGGAAATGAAATATCTATGTAGTCAGCTTTCATGTCTGGATATGTTAACAAAATCACATTGGTCTTTCTTATGGATCACCTGTGATGCAATATAATTCCAATTGTCTTGATCTTGCTGGACTTCTCAGTAGATTTTTATATCACCACTCATAAAACTACTAAACCCCACAGAGCTTTCTGTTATGGGCTGCTACAATCTTCGGTTTGACAATCTTGTTTCTTATTCTTATATGATGGTTCTGGGAGAAACAATCCCTATCAGTACAGGGATAATCAGTATAAGGATGATACTTAATTGCATATACTGTATCTTTTAAAAATTATTTATTTATCATTTTAAAAAAGAAGAGCAAAAGACCAATAAAAAGAAAGTAAAAAGTAAAAATATGGATATGTAATATCAATGGGCATACAAAGGAATTACTAATATTATACAGTTAATAATATATTGTTTATGAACAATTAACCATAAAAACAGAGTACTTCAATTAATTTGAATATTTAGATTACTTTAAAACCATGAGAAAGGATTTGAATCTCTGAGTTGTGTCAGATTCTTCTGTTTGTTGTTGTGGAATATGCCCCCCAAAAGGTAAAATCATAATGGATAAATATTCGTTTCTAATTTACAATTTGTTGTTCTTTATACAGATATAACATTTTGTGTGCTTCTGATTTCAGTTCTTTGGTCAATTCTTTTTCCCCTTACAACCATATTCTAAATACTTGTATATGGTTCTGTTATGAATTAATTTAATAAAATATCTATCCTAAGTATATGCTGCTAACTTTGCCATTACTGCATATTTTCCAAGTTTAAGTTCTCAATCTAATATCTTTAGTAGTGGTTTTTTTTTCAATGCACAGACAACCCGGATATGTACAAATATATGTTAAAACAATGGTGATTAATTGACTCCATGAAACCAGGAGACTGGAGTGCTTTTTTCTTTCAGAAAGTATGGATATCTTCAGTTTATTCTACAGCATGAAAAAATAACTTGAAATTAAATTTAAAAAGTGAACATTTCTAATACATTGACCATTCAGCCATTGGGTAAGCTTACAACCCATTACCAGCTCAATTTTATCTGTTAGTTACATGCTTTAGTTATTGCAAATTGACATCTGTCAGCCAGCAGACCCTCCAGCAGAGTGAAAAATAGGAAAGTTGACAGAAAGACAGCTGGACAGATAAAAGAGAGCAGCTGCAAGACACATAGATTCAAACTGTTGTGATTGGAGCTCTAATGGAAATGAATTAATGTCAAAAGTATAGATAAATGCAAAAGGCATTATAAAGAACAAAAACAAATGCCGTTTTTAAAGGCATGGGACAAGATATGATTGCATCACCTTTTTCCTTCTTCATATTCTACATATTTAATCCTATTGAAGAACATTTTAAAATGAAAAAAAAAACAGTTAAGATAATTGTTAAACTGACTATTTCAAAATGTTTGGCATTGTAGATAATTACATCAATTATTTGCATTTTATTATATTTCACAGAAATAACGTAGTGTTACATTCAAGAATGGGTAATTACATTGAACTAATGATTTAACTGTCCTTAATTGAAGAGTGTCATTCAGAACTAGATGGACTACAATCTCAAGAAGAAAGTAGCCACTTCCAAATGAGATGGACAGCATGTAAATTTAATAAATAAATAGATAAAAAATTCTCACTATGTATGTACATGGAGCCATAGCCTCTCTCTGGAGCCACTTAAGCAGACTCAGATGAGCTACATTCATGTAAACACACCCACACCCACACCCACACCCACACCCATGGTGTATATATAATAACTTTCTTCTTGTAGAAGTTTCATATTTTATAGTTTATCTAATTTTAAGATACATAGAGGCCTTTTGCAATCAATCAATCAATCAATCAATCAATCAATCAATCAATCAATCAATCAATCAATCAATCAATGTTTTCCTTGTGGTTGTAGAGACATGTATAATTTGATCTACAGTATTAAGTTATTCTTAGTTTCTTTAAATTTAGGAAATAGTCTACTCATTTCTTGAACTCCTTAATTTCTTTTTCCAAATATTGTATAAAACTTCCTTATTATTCTCTACATATTTCTTGTTGCCTTTTCTTTATGCACTGTGTGACTCCCAGATATGCTATATTTGAATGGAAGATTACCGCAGTCTAATTCGCTGGATATTTTATGAACTCTGAATCTGCATTTTCAGTGTATGTGAAGAGCACCTTACTGGGAAAAGCAACACTAGTGGAAGAAATACCATTCTTTTGTTTAGCTGCATCACCAAATCATATATATTTGGCTTTCATATTTTTTATGATAGTAGTAATTTGGGATTTTTGACAGTGTTGATTCTTTGTAACTCTTGCTGTAGTCTTCTAAGAACCCATCAAGCTAATATCAAGGATCACATCATTATTAAAAGAGAGGAAGGATTGTTAGAAGACAGTGAGATTTAAAGAAGAGAAAGCACAATTATGAAAGGAGGGATGAATGTGTGTGGAAGGTTTTATTATATTGGCTTTATAGTAACCTGGATAAATTCCACGTTAAACGCAGACACTGGAGCAAGTGCACATTCGTATGGCTTGCAGTTCCTCCAGCTGACCTCTTAAGGCATATATATGCATGATAAGGAAGGATGACTCGGCACAACTTTTATGTGTACATCTATGCACATACACAACCAATGAAATCCAGTGTCACTGAGTGAATTCTCTTGTTTTTTCCTTCTATGCTCCCATAATTCCAGTTGCTGCTTATAAATCGCCTCTTTTACCCGATTTATCTCTTTGATTGTTTTAGTATTTATTTCTGTGTATATACTACTGACTTATATCTATGCAGTACTCTACTGATGTACACCAATTTGAATAACTCAGATTTTCTTTTAATTCACATCTGAAGCTTCTAACTGTGCTATCGGTTATTAATATATGTTGTGCATGAGTACATATTTGACTACTCATATAGTATAAAAACTACATCCTCTTTCATTAATTAGCTTTTAAAATTACTCCTGCACTGCCAGACAATCCTCTTTCTGCTTCATGCACCACCATTAATAATCATTCCTAAATTTCTGACTGCTCTACATATTGATGTATCTAATTCCATCCTAAATAATTGAAATAGCATAGATTGCATTCCACCCAGAAAAACAGGAAATGCAGATTGTCCACTGGAAGAAGCAGTAATCAGCTTATACAAAAGAATGACTTTAAAGCTTTCGGTATACTTTGCTTTCTACCATATGTAATGTACATAAAGTAGAGATAATTTAAAATATTTTACCATTTTTCATAATAGTCATTATCCCATACTTTTCAGGAATTATTTTTATTTACTTATTTACACTACACACTCCAGAGTCAGAGGACTCTGGCCATGATATAGCAATATATAATCTATATGTCTATGTCCATATTATCTATATTTATATCATTGATCATATTCATAAAATCTAAGAATTAAATACACAAAATCAAAGTTCCACTTAGAATTGCATGGAGTAAAAAGTTTGCTGAACCAATATAGAATATATTATGAACTATATCTTTTATTTCCATAAAAATCATTTGCGAAACCTACAAAGGGATTCATTCATGTTTGTTTCACTCTTTATTCCTGTCCTGATTTGCAATCAGACTTTATAATGGTGTTTTTTCTTTGTGTTTTAAACAATATATTCATAAGAGATTGTTAGATTCATGAGAAATTGTTAGAAACTGATTTTTACCACAGGAATATTGGAGAATCTATAATCATAACTAAACAAATGATATAAATCATATAAGTATTTCTTAATTTCTTTACAATACTGAAAATGGTTGCCACTTCTCACCAAACTACCTCTCATATACCCTCTATATTCTATAACCATCCATCCATCCATCCATCCATCCATCCATACATCCAACCATCCATCCATCCATCCATCCATCCATCCATACATACATACATACATACATACATATCTATGGGTGGTATGCGTCTTCCTCAATCTCTGGTCCTCTACCAGAGGCCTGGGAAATTGAGGGTTCTATGCAGGATCTTAGCTGTTCCTTAGTTTGTTTGGATGTTGTTCCCAGGATGTGTTGCAACCACTTTCCCAGCTTAGGAATCACAGGCTTGAGTGCTCTAAGACACTTTGGCCTTTACTTTACACATCCTCTCTAGTTCCTCTTTCAGGCCCTGATACTTCTCTACCTTCTCATACTCCTTCCTGATGTTGTTGTCACTTGGCACTGCTACACTACCTCTGTCTTTTATTTCTTGCTTATTACTGTGATATCTAGTTGTTTGACTGGTACCTGCCTGTCCATCTGGATCTGAATTTTAGCCCTGTTATTCTCTATGAATGCTTGTGGAATCTACCATCTGGACTTAGCAGGGTCTAGCCTTTATACTGCAGATGTTCCTGTACACAATGCCAGCTACTTAGTTATGCGATTCAGTGAATGCTATTCCTTTCTGTATCTTACACCCTGTCTGTTGAATGATCTCTAAGGTCTCTTTTCACAGTTTGCACCTTGGATCCTGTCAGGTAAAGCCCTGCTTCTATGGATCTGATGCCTAGTGCCTTTTCTTGTGCTACTATAATCAATGCCTCAGTGCTATCTTTTAATTCAGAAATTCCAGCCACATTTCCAATGGCTGCCATTTTCAGCTATCTGTAGATCATATATGCCATACAGGGTCTTGTCTTGTTATGGTACTACCCCTGCTTGATCTTTCTCCCATGTCTCGGGCATTGTCTCAGCAGTTCATCTTTGGGTGCCAACTTGCTTATATATTCTTGGATTCTGTAAGTTTTGTATAGACAAGATTTTTACCACTCCCCTGAACCTGTCTGCCCATTGTTTTTTCCAAGATTTTTCACGGGTATATGTGTCCAAGGTTATTTTTCAGGAATACCCCGTGTAATACATATAAATATATATACTGCAATATCTCAATTGCAAATTTATATATTATACACAATTGGAAATTGTAACCTCAACCATGGCACGGCTGTAAAAGAAAAATTGTAAATGATCCAATTACCCTTTTCCCCCATATTATGAGAAAAACCAATAAAATTTTGTTCAAAAAAAAAAAAGTATGATGCTTCTGAAAGTAACGTAATCTGTATGATGTATCACTGAAATCTTTGGAAATTTCTTTTGATTTAAATTGCTTCACTTTGTGGCTTGAGACTGGGTTGTGCCACTTCCTTTGAAAGGTAAAAAGCTTAATGAATATTAGTAGTTAATTATTATTTATACTATCATAGAATGTTATAATTAGGGTGCATTGCAAAGAAATGCTTACTATAGGAAAAGAATTTTAAAAATACAATAATACAATGACTGTGAGGTGGCGGGGAAGGCAACTATGGCCCCTTTACGACTTGTGGACTTCAACTCCCAGAATTCCTGAGTCAGCCCTGGTTTACAGTCTTCCTTGGGTTGAGAACTACATGTGGATTTTGTGGAATATGTTGACTAATTGAAGTAGATAGGACAAAAGATAAATTGATTGTGGGTGAAGTGGAAAGAGAGTGTGTAAAAGTATACTTTATTCTTAGTCTAAATATACATTCATAATTAATGTTGCAAATTTATCACATATTCCAAGTGCAAAGCTGTTCATTTAAAAACAAAGAATATTGGAGACCTGGCTTGATAACAATGTATGTAAAATATTTTGGAATTGTATCTGATTACAAATGAATATGAATCTGCAGTGCAATACGGTTGTAAAACTGCAGTTTTAAATGTAATCTTTGGAAGTAAGATTTCCAAATCACTGGAAGAAATAGAGAAATGTGACTCGGTATTATTTAGACCCTAACCTTTAGACCCCAACCTTCTGGGCACTCTGCTTAAAAAATAATTCAAAATTGGGACAGGTTCTGAGAAGTTTAAATGTTTAAAAAGTAGGGCAAATGAAGACAGATTGAAGGAGTGGGCTATGTTTAGCCTTGGCAAGAGAAGATTAAAAAGGGAAATTGATTATGAACATCAAATATTTGAAAGGCTATCATTGAGAAAATTAATAATTATTCCCTTTTGTTCCTAGTTGCAGGATAAGGAATAATAAAGTTAAGTATGTAGGCAGAAAGATTTCAGCTGAATGTCAAAAAGAAAAAAAAATACTCCATATGACTGCAGCATCATCATTAGTACCTTACAAGTATCTATTATTTATAGGGAATGCTAAGGAGACATGGAGACAAATCCAAGTATCAAGTTTGGAAAGCTGGATATTATGTAGCAATACATTTTCCAGAGGAAGAGCTCACGGTACTGTGGGACAGGAAGACAACAATGCATATCAAAGTTGGAGCTCGATGGAAGGTGAATCAGTGTGAAGCTAAGTCACAATAACAATAGGAAACAGAACGACTATTCTACAAACAAGACAATTTATTCCTGAATTATGCTTGATATAAATAAAACAAATTTATAATCATTTACAGAGTATATTTTGTAATATTCATTATATGGCCAAGTGCTCCATGAAAAATATACAGATATACAGGTAATCCTCAACTAATAACCACAATTGGGACCAGAATTTCCATTGCTAAGAAAGGTGGTTGCTACATGATTTTATGACCTATTTGCCACAGATGTTAAGTGAATCACTGCAGTTATTTAAAAAATCAGGCTTCTCCCATTAACTTTGCTTGCTAGAGGCTGGCTAGGAAGTTTGCAAATAGCAACCACATGATTGTGGGACGCTGTAGCCGGTTTCCAAGTGTCCAAATTTTGATCACATGACAGTGGGGATGCTGCTAGGGTTGCAAATGTGAGGACTGGTTGCAAGTCACTTTTTCAGTGGTAAAATGAATGGTTGTAAGTTGATGACTACCTTTATATTTTTTGGTCTAATACACCATAGGTTCCAAAAGTTCTTCAGCTTGTAAGAAATGGAAACATAAATATAGTTTCTAGAAAATGTACCCTTTACATTCTTTTATACTAAAAATTATTCTTTATTGAGCTTGGAATTGCTGCATATTCATCGCCCAGAGTTTTATATCACTTGACCATACTATCCTGGATTGAAAGAAGGAAAACATTGAATTGCAAGCTGTGACAGAGATGTTTCACCATCACCACCATAATGAAAATAATTGCAAACATTTTTTTTACAAAACACAGTCCTTTAATTGACACATGTTATCATTGGCATCCAATGATACATTCATCCTTAATGAACTATGAGGATGCCATAAATCTCATGACATCATTTGATCCCCTCTTGTCTTCCTCATTTATGCCACATTTTCTTACGCAAGAAGTAGAAACACAATTCGTTCTGATTTAAATCCAGTTATACTGCTTGTGATGCTTGCAGAAATGTTTTCATTGCTAAAACTATTTAACATGTTAACAGTTTTCTGTTGTTAGAATCATAAAAACTCTGGAAATGGCCTCACACTGAGACAGTCCTAGACTAAGATTGCTGACATTGACTGGCACTGGTTTTTCATGTTTCTAGCAAGAATTCTCTGGCCCTATCTGGAGATGCTTGATTAGTTTGAAACTAATAAACATTTAATAAACATTTGCACTATAAGAATAAGTGGATGAGAGCTTATATCACTAGTAAGCACAGGCTGTGAAAATAACAAAACAGTAAAAAAAAGTTAATATTAAAACAGTTATAGAAAACATTACATTTTCCCAAAAGGTAGTCTAAATTGTGTCTGTTTTCTAGGTGTTAAATCTATATTAATACCCAAATTAAGGTTGAATTAATCATTTTTTTAAAAAACCAAATGCATTGTTTGTTAGCTTTATAAATCTTGTGTCAACTTGCAAAACTTTCAAGTTGCCATAAGCAAGGCTCATGAATTAATTAGGGCATTTTTTGAAAACTTTACATCTTGATTGTTCTAGGTAACAATGTTTAGGAAAAATGTTTGTGGTTTTTATTTTCAGGGTAAATTAGCTGGTTTATGTGGAAATTTTGACAAATTTACTTCAAATGATCTGACTACCTCCAACAATATGGAAGTAAAAAATGCTCAAATTTTTGGAGAGAGTTGGGCAATAGGACAGGTAAGCATAACATTTCCATTCATTTCAAAATAATAGTATATTGATATTGCAAGTATGGCAATTTGTGAAAATATAATTTGTTTAAGACAGCAGCTGATAGCTCACAGTTATGAAAGTCAATGGACATGGTACTAGTAATAGTGTATACTTACTACCGGTACTGGTACTTCTTTCCCACTCCTACTTTTTTCCTACTTCTTTCCTACTTTCTTCCTACCCAATATCCTACTATTAGGATATTGTATGGCAGGCTTCTTTAAATATGTTTGAATACAATGTCTATCTCAATATCCATCCTCCTAGAAATCATGGGGATTATACTTCAGATCATCTGGAAGATTTCCTTTTTGGGGGAGAAATTTGTTCTAAGGGAAGCCTTAATTTCATAACTACACAGCAAAGAGTATGACAAAGCTCTAAGTACTGTTAAAGGGATATTTGTGGCTAAGTTTTCCATGCTAACTGAATAACGATATTTACCATACCATGGACCAAACAACATATGTAGGGTAGATTTCTCCTTGCTGTAAGACTTATTGTAATATCTGATATCTGCTACAAGTGAAACAATTTTCTATATGAATTATGGAAATCAATGCACAGTACATACAGAGTACACTATATAATATCTGAAAAACACAATGTTTATCTAATGCATAATTACTTGAAACAACAACCTGGGGGAGAGAATATACTGTATGCAAACATCTGCAGCACTAACATTTTCCCCTCATGTCTCCTTTACTACTAATTATTTCCTAGGTTATATTTTGCATGTTTTTCAGGAGTCAATTTATTATTAATTTGTTATTGAACTTATGAATGGTGTAAACCTACCAGAGCAGCAAATTTTAAGCAAAGATTATTAGAAGAACAAGGCTCTATTTACAATTTACAATTGATCATTTTGGATGCAATTAGGAAGAAAACATTTAATTGAGTATCAAAAAAGCAAAACAATGTTTTGTTTTAAAAACAAAACAGTAAACAACTATTTTTCCAAGTTAAATGTTTTCGTTTGAAAGGAAATTATGAGGCTGACTTAATAAAAGAAATATAAATTCAGTTTTTAAAAGGCTTTTGAATTTTTAATAGATAATGAATAATAACAATAACAACAATAACAACAATAATAATAACAACATGTCTGAATAGTGGATATGGCAGTATCTGAAAGAAGATAAGAGAAAGAACTGAAGAAAATCCCAAATAACAAAGCCCTGCAAATAGAGATAGAATGACTGTGGCAAAAGAAATAAAAAATACTACCAGTAGGTTCTTTAGATGCAATCCCAAAACATATAGAGTACCACTTGAACGCCATTGGCATTGACAAAAGTCACCATCAATCAATTGCAAAAGGCAGCTTTACTTGGAAAAGCTTATTTCCTGTGACAATATCTTTAACAGTATGAAACAACATCTGCCTATTCCAGGTTTTTATAAAGGACTCAATAGGTGGATAAAAATGCCAAATGCAATTAAACATCTGACCGACTATGTAACAGGACTATTATGGCTAATAGTCATGCTTTATTTCTTTTTCATTAGTGTGCAAGTCCAAATGAGACCAACAAACAATGTGAAGTTCATCAGAATAAATTCCCCTATGCCAAAAAAGAATGTTCAGTTTTATATAGTGATATTTTTGCCTCCTGCCGTAATGTGGTAAGTGAATATTTTTTATAGTTTCTAAAACCTGGCAGGACAGTTTGTAGCTCAAGACTTAATATAGCATTAATCCTCCTCCTCTTCCTCCTTCTCCTTTCTAATGTGCCCTTTCTAATGTCATGCTCTTACCTTTTTGCAGATATCTATACCCTAAAATACAGAATATATTTTAGATGATAATACATTATACTAATTTTAAAATCTCTCTTGTTTCCTGATGGATGTTATGCCTTTACATTATCCCATACTTTTATTTTTCTCCATATTTTCCAGATCGATGTAACATCATTTGTGAAAAACTGTCATACAGATACGTGCAACTGTAATCTTGGTGGAGACTGTGAATGTCTGTGCACTAGCATTGCAGCTTACGCTCACAAATGTTGCCAGCAGGGTGCAGTAATTCACTGGCGATCTCCTTCTCTCTGTCGTATGTTAAGCTTTTTCTTATATTACTAAGTATAATGCCTGTAAATAATGCAGATTATTTCACACAGTGTTTTCCATTCAGTCATAGCAGTTCAATGTGCTAGAATCTATACATGGATGGTGACAGTAGAAAGCATAGCATAGGATTTTTAAAAATCTACTGTATATTTTTATAATTGGTCTTTCTGTTAATCAGTACAACTTTTACAATCAAATTTTTCTAACTCCCAGACTCACTCACTCTCTCCCTTCCAAATTAAATGGAAATGGGACCATGCTAATTAATTCCATCTTCAACATCACATGGATCATTTAGTTATTCCTTCAGCCATCGACTCATAGAGAAATGTCTTCAGGCAGGGAAACTTTCCTATGTATAAATTGCATACATGGAGGGCCACACGTGACAAGAACCATAGTAATGTAAACTACAAGCATCCATCTACTAATATATTTTATATATTACTCATTTTTGAAAGACCACTCTCTCCTTTTGCACTGGCTATTGAGTGTGGATGAAAATGTAAATGTATATGGACTTATTTTTTATTTTGCAGTTCAGAAAAGGCTAATCCTAGGTATGTGCATAGTAATAAAATAAATCTTCATAACTAGTGGCTCTATGTTGATATATTTTCTTGTATTACTGATGAAACTGAGTAAATGCTTAGCTCAATAAAGGGCTTAATTAAAAGGTGTAAAAGTAGCTTTTTGTGAATTCTAGTTGACTGTAAGTATTCAATTTTAAGTTCTGTTACTGTTGTCTACTATGTTTACTATTATATTGTTCTTTTTTCCAGCTTACGATTGTGATTATTACAACCAAGGTATGCATTTTTCTCAGTATTAAAGAAAGTAATATTAGGTACATATACATGAATCAAAGACATTTATCCTTATTATTGAATAAGTAGGTTACATTTGAAAATTATTTCAAATTGCAGAAATAAAACATTCATATTTCATATGGGATAATGAGCACAATTTGATGCAATATTTGACTATTGATGCAAATAAATGTAGATTTTTTGTTGTTGCTCTGTTTCTAAAAAAGATACAGATACAAATATATTCAACTGCTGTCTAGGACACGGGCAAAATAACTGGCAAGAGGCAGGATGTCATTTTTCTAATAGCCAGGTCTTGTGGTATTTTAAAACTATTTAAAGACAGAACAATTTTAGCTTGAGTAGTCAGTGGTAACAGAAGCAGATTGTAAAGGAAATGAATACTTGAAAAAATAATTAATAATTTTAAATTAGTATTTAAAATACAAAGCAAATCTCTTTTCCTTTTTAGGCCTTTTCTATACCATTTAATGACAATCTTTTCTTTGCACTTTAGTTATTATTTCCTGAAAAATATGGAGGTGAAACCTCTTGAATTATGTCTTTGTTCTAATGCAAGGCTTAATAAAAGGTTTTCTCTAATTTGTTCTTTAGTTTTAGAAAACATTTTAGTAGTATTTTTGCTGTAAAAATGAGAGAAATCAGTTAACCGATAGAAAAAAACTGAAATTGGTCACCTTCAAATAAGCATTTGGAGAGGCAATTGATAAATTAGTTATCACCACTTCCAAAAATTGGCTGATACTATAAGAAATGTGATTCTAATATTGTTTTTCTGAATGGTGAAAATCAAAAGGACTTGTTAATGCACAAGAGCATATTGGGATAATATACTAGCTATATAAATTGTTATCTGAAATGATCATGAAAACTCAAGCTATTAGATGCAGTAGTCATCCAGAATTTTGGGAGTTCTAATTTTATGTCCATTTTGCTTTTGATTCATTTCAACAAGTTTCTGTGCTTTCAAATGGCTTGTTATTCTTCTTAGATGACTAGTTTTCCTATTACTAATTAACATGGTAATTTTTGTACTTCCAGAACTTGGGAAAGGGCCTTATATTTTGGGCAGTTATGGACAAAATGATACAGTTATAGGAATCAATGTTAACAGCAAAAAGATTTTTCCTTTATCTAGAAACAATCTCCAAGAAAAAGTATATTATAATTTTATGCTAACTCCTGGACTTTACAAAGATAAAATTCTATGTGAGTATTTATTTCTGATCCAATATAATTAAATTTCAGGTTTCATACCTGCAAAAGGATTAAATTTTTTGCACTAGATTGTGTTCTTTTAAACACACTTCCTAAACTGGGTTAAATGTTATTGTAATAGACTGGATAAGAAAAGCTTTGACAGGAACAAGAGACATTTTTCTATTTCCACAGTTAAAATGTAAGAATGTAAGTATTCACATTGTATGGAGCTGACACCAAAGTGCACTGTCTGGGCACTAAGCAATTAAAAGGGACATTTCTACTTCTTGTGAAATGCTCCATAGGCAGCCTTTTTCACCTGCTTTCTTTCCAGCAATATCCAGTATAAATCTCTAAAGCAAAGTATTTTGAAAACAGATCATAGTTTTGGATATTCTGACTGTAAAGTCTTTGTACTCTATGAAGGACCTCTGAATTTGTTCCTTGAGCTGCAGCAGTAAATACTCTCCCTTCCTATTAATGGGTGGTTTAAAAATGTACTTTTAAAGAAAATAAAAATACTGTCAAATGGGCAGAAATATACTTACTGGCATCAGCCTCATCAGATATTTGGAAGTGGAACACATTATGTTGGTCGTACCTTTTCTAATATTACTTTGGATTGATCTGTGCAATTTAGCTTGTTTCTCTGAATTATGTATAATTTATTCATTCATATGTATATTTAAATGCTGCTGTAATATATATTAAAGCTTTTATATATTGCTATGAAATTCATTTTTTTCTGGCAGCTTCATCTCTGATTTCACTTGAGTGTGCAGAAAGGCCAAACTACTTTCTGTATGTACACAATGACAACAGCATTTTTTTAGCACAGTGGGATGCAAGCTTGTCATTTCGTAGAAGAACGACTTTTATCCATCACCAAGGACTTTGGATCTCTAGTTATAGTACATTTGAACTGCACAGCAAAAGAGGTTTCTTCCTTACACTTAGCACTTCGGCAGTGAAAATCTCAAAGTTTGATGGTTCTGAAGAATTCAAAAGCCTAAGTAGCTTCAATATTGAGGGTGAGTTACATCATGGTATATGGGAGATGCTGTCAATAAATCCCCATTCTGCAAAAACCTATGATTTTTACTAACCATAGTTACAGTCCTTACTTTGAAGTTACACACACACACGATAGATAGATAGATAGATAGATAGATAGATAGATAGATAGATAGATAGATAGATAGATGATAGATAGATAGATAGA
>JANHFK010002246.1:198493-211631 GCA_036250565.1 Sibynophis collaris | reverse complement strand
TTTTTAAAACCCCAAGCGAGGAGAGTCTGAGAGAGTTATCCGAGACCGGCCGTTTTAAATAAATAGGTCTTCACGGCTATAATAGCTATAATAGCTATTGCTATTGCTATTTGAAACACAACTGATGTCATATCAAACGTAATATTCATCCTCATCCCATAAACTTCAGGATGGATGGATTTCATTTTAAGAAAAATTAGACTATAAGTAGGATGTAGTCTACAAATAGGATGTGTCCTATTTTTAGAAAATGAGCTCTATTTAAAGAACAATCAGATAACATTTCTGTGTCTAAAGATATCCTCCAGTCTAACTCCAGATTAAAGTTACATTAATCCTAAACATAAAATAATCTTAGAGAGTAGCCTTGAAATTGCTCCATCAGCAGCTTAGTTACATCCGGTTAGAACTTTCCCTTGTATAAAGAAAGGTGTGTGATATTTTGGAATCCTGTGAAAAGCGTTGATAAACCCATAGCTTTTCAATATTTGAAGCCCTCGATTCTTTATCCATTAAATTTCATTGATTTTGGATAAAACTACGTATTCTACATCAATAAAATTAGGATTGCAGCCTAACATTATTTTATAGACAGAGTGTCTCCTTGTTAAGGGGGGGGGGGGTTCATTTTTTAAAATCATCCTCCAGAGGAAACTAATTCACAAAGAAAGTGTTTATTCAGGAAGAAAGTTCTACAGCAGGAATGTTTTGCTTTCTTAATCCAAAATAGGAAATGCATGAAGATTCCTCAAGAAAATTAAGTGCATTCTTTTCAATCTTTGTCTTTTTCTGTGTTTAGGTATGGCAAAACTCCAGAGCAGAACCTGTCAGGCTGAGAGCCAAACTAAATGCAATGATGCATGGCAACCACCCATGTTATGTCTATTAATGTTGAAAGTGGGGTGCAAGAGCGCATTTAACACCCTTTTAAAAAAGCAAACTTCTCTGCCTCCCACTGCCCAAACAGTTCTTCCCTTATTTTCTGTTCTCCATACAGTACTTGAAATGAGTTTTGAAAAATACTTCAAGCAACAAGCTATGGCGAAAGACAAAGAAACAGGAAAAATCAGTTGACATTTTATTTAACCCCGTAGAAAGTTCGCACCCACCCCTCATAGATGAATAAAATATTTTAGGAAATATTAAAAAGGCAGAATATTATATTTTCCCTAAAGGAGAAGCATGTTTCTAAAGACAAGAAAGTCAGAGCCTCAGCTCTCTGCCCCAAATAGAAACTAAGGGACCAACTTTTAGAAATGCAGATTTGGTAATCCATTCAAGACAGGATTAAAACCCCAAGGAAGCCAGCATCTTATTTATAGAAATAAAATATTTATTTATTATTATTTATTATCTAAGATTAATTACATTTGATAAACAAGATTAAAAAACCCAACTCATTGCCGGCCTTCGCAAGACAAACTAATTAAAATCAAATAACAAAATACACAAAACAAGCCTCTAAATTACAAAATGCTGTAGAACAAACTGTATAAAAATCCATGTACTCATCAAAACAATTGGTCAGCAGCCCAGAACCTTAAACCCATGTGGTCCTGTTCACCAATAGACCATCTTTCCAATCAGCCTCCAAAGCTGAGAAAGGAAAAAGATTTCAGGAAGAAGTTAAATTAAATTTCAGGGAGTTATTCAAAGAGTTAACAAATAGCATCAAGACAAGATTTGTAAAGACACTAAAGAAGGAAACTGATATTGAAAAGTAAGGAATATCTTCTAAAAGATCTCTGAACTCAGAAGGCGATTCTAACTTGAATTGGTATGCTAAAGGATAGGCGGCAACTGATTTTTAAAAAAAGGTCAAAGAAAGATGGAAGGAGCATACTGAAATTCTATATAGTGTAGATCTCAGCATTCAAGATACTTTAGAAGATATTCCTTATTTACGGACTTCCGGTGATGGCGTCATGCTGGTGCGAGCAAACTAACGGGGCTCTATTTAGTTTGCTCGCATTTTCGAGGCCTGTGGGCAAAGTTGGCTCTCGGAGGAAGCGGCAGCATAGAAACCTTGGAGTTGGCAGGGAGAGGTGCAATCTCCTGAAACAACAAGAGGAAGCCCTCAGATCGGACACAAGAGAAATTCGCTTTCATGGCAGATCCGGAGCCGTGACGACCTGACTTTGTAAATGGAGTAGGAAGAAAAAAGAGGCAAAGCAGCTGGAGTTTTTAGTGAGGAGGTGACAAAAAGGAGACTGAAACTGGAAAGACTCTCAGCAAATTTTAGTAAATATATTACACTAGCAGTTGAGCAAGTTTCTGAAAAGGTGAAAAAGCAGTGATTTAACAGTGGGAGCAGAGAAGAGAATGAACGATATTGTAAGAGACTGACTGCGTGGAAGGTGTGAAGGGAAAATTTGGAAAGGGCATCTTTTGAAGAGTTCTTATTGATAAATGACAAATTTGGATTAGGACTAGGATAAATATGTGGTTCGGAAAGAGAAAATCCAGTGGAACTGTCAGTGACTGGGCGAAATAGAAGGGAGACATCTTGGATTTAAAGAGACAGAGATCAAATTTGACTTTAACAGAGGCAGAATTGTTTGGGGACATTTATATAGCTATGGGACTCTAGAAGAGACTTGTGGATAAATAAAATAAACTGAAAACAGATCATGTCTAATATCACTAAATCTGGAAGGAAGATAAGTGAATAGTGGCTATATACTATGGACATTTATACTTACATTTATACTTAATTATCTATATCAATACTTATATTAACTGGACACTTGACTTCCGGTTTCGTGAGGCGGCGGACATGCTGGGGTGATCTCCAACCCCGACACCCGTTTTCCGACTCTCCGGTGGGCTCCGAATGGAGCATGGGCGGTCTTGGAGGGACTGCCTTCTTTAGGGGCAGCTTGCTGAGATCGACGGCAGTCATGGGGGGGTCACCAGCCTTGCCCTAGGATCTGGGAAACTCAGCGGTGCGCAGCGGAATGCTGTATGCGCCATTCACTGAGCAACTCTCAGAAGAGGCTTTTTGAACATAATGAAGCGGCGGTCAGCTAGAGGTGAGAGAATTTCTCTGTATTGAAATAAATTAAGTCTCTTCACGACCTTAAGTGGATTCAACTTGTTCTGAGGTGAAAGGCTGGAGGGTGGTTTTCCCCCTCGAAAGCAAGCGGTGGTTTTAGCAGACCTTTCTCTTTGAAGTTTGAAGAGAAAGGAGATGGAAAGAATGGATGGCTTACTTTCACTTGTTTTGAAATGGAATCAATTTTCCTGCAAATAGGAAGATGTGGTGATCTGGGCATCGATTTTAAAGTTGGAAAAAACTTTTGGACTGTTTATCCCCCCCCCATGAAAAGGGGAGCAAAGATGGGCAACATCCGCCTTCTTCATGCCCACAATTGATGTTCACCTCTGCTGATTACTTCGGAGAAAGTTTGCTGGCACAACTTGATGCGGCAAACGGCCTTTGCGTTAGGAGTTTCTCTCCTCTGAAAGGCTCCTACACCCCTCGTCTGAAGTGGATTCTCTTAAAATTGACTTCTTTTTTTTTTCTTTGTGCCTGATTTGATGGACTCAAGCATAACACTGGCTCCTAGCTCTTCCTGCTCCATCTGACTCGCCCAGCTGTATTCCCTTCTGACGGCCATTTTCGAGAAAGACTGCTGTTCTCTTTAGACATGGTCCAAAAAAACCGCCATCTGGCAAGTCAACATCTGCTCCAAGTTCCTCTGCATCCAGCCCATCTATGCAACAATCTAAACTTACTTCTTTTATACAACAGGAAATGGCTGGAGTGGGCTTAAAAGAAATATAGAAAATTACTCAAATTCTGGAGGAGGTTAAAGATGGACAAAAGGAGATGCACTAGGAAATGACTGACTTGAAAAAAGACTTTTCAGAATTTGAAAATGAATGAAGGGGTGTACAGCTGGCAGCAGAAAATAAACAAAAAATTGGGAGGTTGGAGGAGGTTGCAGTTGGATTGGGGGAAGAGGTGCGGGCAGTTCAGAAGGGGAATGCAGATATGGAAAATTTAATTGCAAAGTTAGATTTGGAGCGAATGTCTTTCTTTCTCAGATTCCCTACCAGAAGAAATGGGCGAAGACCTCAAAGATATTATGAGTATAATTTTAGCAGATTTTATTAAGTGGGAGAAAGACCAGCTATGGTGGGACATTGATCAAGTTTATAGAATTAATTCAACATATGCTAGAACTCATAACGTCCCAAGAGAGGTACATGTGAAATTTCTTAGGAGAACCACAAGAGATGAGATGTGGACACATGATCAAAATCCAGATGCTTGGCAACTGTCATGTATTTATGAAGTTGCAGTATACTGAGGGTATGTGATCATATTTTACAACTTTCTGACAAGCAAAGTCAATGGGGAAGCTAGATTCACTTAACAACTGCAGTGATTCAGTTAACAACTATGGTAATAAAGGTGTAAAAGAGGGCAAAACTCACTTAACAACTATCATGCTTAGCAACAGAAATTTTTCACTCAGTTGTAATAAGTGAAGGGCTCCTGTACTTGATATACTCTGGTTCTTTTTTAAAAGTAAAAGATAGGCAGATGGATGCAGGAAATCAAAAAATGCATTCTTAAACTGATTGTACCTTATTTTAATAGTTTTTCTAGTTTTTAACAAATGGATGAGAAAATGTAAATTTGTTTTCCTCTCTTAGAAATGTAATGCTGTTTCAATCATTTCAAGTATATATTTATTTTAAGGTGTCTGCAATGGTGACCCTGCTGATGACTTGAAAATGCAAAATAGAACAGTAATTACAAATATGGAAGAAGTTGAAATTTTTATCAAAAGTTGGGAAATTGAGAAATCTTTTGATGTAACAACAAGAAGACCCATTAGAAACTGCACAGAGGATAATTGTACATATTGTATGGAACTCTTACAGAAGTGGGTTTTTGCCCCTTGTCACAAAAAAGTGAGTGTGAAGTAATTATAAGTATAGAATAGGAGTGGTAAGCTTGTGGTACCAAAGGATCAGACTCAAATTTGGGTAGACTATGGTAGAGTTGTAACATATAGGGAGATAGGGCTGAGAAGTGAAGTTTTTGATTGTTTATATAAACAGTGATATATTTATTTATTTAGTCTTCCTTCCCAATTCAGAAATGGGACTCGGTGGCTCAGTGGCTAAGACGCTGAGCTTGTCGATCAGAAGGTTGGTAGTTCAGCAGTTCAAATCCCTAGTGCCGCATAATGGAATGAGCTCCTGTTACTTGTCCCAGCTTCTTTGAACCTAGCAGTTCGAAAGCATGTAAAAAATGCAAGTAGAAAAATAGGGACAACTTTGATGGGAAGGTAACAACACTCCATGCGCCTTCAGCATTTGGTCATGCTGGCCACATGACCATGGGGATGTCTTCGGACAGCGCTGGCTCTTTGGCTTAGAAATGGAGATGAGCACCACCCCTAGAGCCGGAAATAACTAGCACGCATGTGCGGGGGAATCTTTAACTTCATCTTTACCCAACTCAAAGGAAACAGATTCTTTCTCATCTGTTTCTCAAAGGATTAAAAATATCTCTGGCTCAACGGTCCACATTTTAAATGAGGCCCTTGAAAATCAACACCCAGCAAATTTCAACTCCCTATCTGGCTTCAGAATGAGAGTAATTGATTAAATAACTGTCTTCCTCATTTTTTGCAGCAGAATTTGAAAATGCAGAAGGGGCTGTAAGAAGGAAGTGGAATTAAACTTCCTTTTTCTACTGATAAACCAGGCTCCATATGCAAAAATCAGTCACTGGGCCTTAAATAAATATGACTTTCAAAATGGGGAAAATAAATGAATAAATAAAAATCAATTGGGCAATTTTTTTTTAAAATATAGGAATTATATTAATATTTCAAAAATATTTTATTAATATTTCAGCAACTTTTATTAAACAGCTATATTACACAAATGATTGTGGTTTTGTTTGTACAAAAGCTGTTAATATGAAACTAATGATTATTTTTCTCCAATTTATCCAGATTATTGATTTATCAAATATGTTTGATCTAGGTCTCACCACAAGATTTTTGTGAAAAAATGTGGGTTAACAATACCTATTTTGAGAATTATGAATGTGATGCACTTTCTGCATATGTAGCACTATGCAACAAACATAATATCTGCATTAAGTGGAGGACACCAGATTACTGTTGTAAGTTTAATGCCCTCATTCCTGATCATTTCATTTTTATTTGGCTTTTGCATTTTTGTTTCCTAGACATTAATGATACACAGAAGGCTAGATTTAGAATGGAATGACTCAAGTTTATATTTTGCTTAGCACTCCACTCAATAATATTCTGGATACTATAGGTCAGTGATGGCAAACCTTTTTGCCATTGCTTGCCAAAAGCAGGGGGAGTGTGGGGGGACTGCATGCATGCGTGCCCACACCCATAATGCAATGTACCCCCCTGCGCCACACCCCTCTGCATGCTCCCACGCCCCCTGTGCATGTGCGCACGCCCCCCACACCCTGTTTTGGGCCTAGCAAGCCTCCCTGAAGCCTCCGGAGGCCGGAAACACCCCGTTTCTGGACTTCTTGTTGGCCCGTTTTTCATGCTCCAGAGGGTCCAGAGGCTTTCCTGGAGCCTCTAGGAGGGCAAAAACTCCCAGCCATCTGGAGGGCCTCCAGAGGTCAGAAATGGCCCGTTTCCGGACTTCTGGTAGGCCTGTTTTTCTATGGGAGCCCTGTACTTACCTGGCATCTAAAACAAGCCTCGTGGAGACTCCTGGGAGGGGCGAGGCCGTATAGGCATGCACATGCATCTCCTGCATGCATGGCAGAGACCTGAAAATCAACTGGCCAGTGGGAGGTGTGCGCATATGCGTGGTAGAGCTGATCTAGGGCAAAGGCTCACATGCCCACAGAAGTGGCTCTGCATGCCACCTGTGGCCCTTGTGCCATAGATTTGCCATCACGGCTATAGGTTAATGTTGATAGTTATTAATTACTAAATGCTAATACAGGTAGTCCTCAATTTATGATCTTAATTGAGCCCAGAATTATGATCATAAGTCATGCCAGTCATTAAGCAGGTCACTTTCATGATTGTGCTAGATTTTACAACCTTTTTTGCAGACTTTTTTCAAAAAAACCTAATATCTGCAATGGGCATATTTTGCTGGAAATAGAAATAAACACTAGTTTTCTGCCATTTTTTAAAAACAAATTATGGTCAACTTCAGAATTCTGAAAAGAGGTATAAATGTGGGCCAGTTATCAGTGCTTAGAATGCAATTGCATGATTACAGGGGAAAGGGGCAGGCAAGCAATTGGTTGTAAATTGAGGATTACCTGTATGTTATGATAAACTGTATATAATCTAATTACTGATAAATATGTAGATTGTTTTCATTACTCTGCATCCCAGATTTTGTTGTAAAATATTTTTCATGTAGGATTACCAAATATCTGGACAGGGAAATGAAGACATTGACAATTAGAAAGGAGGACAAATGGGGGTAGGGGTAGGAGGACACTCTGTTTACATTTCTTGGCATCCATGACAAAAGTAAAATTAAAAACTGAAAAATAATGCACTATATGCATATGAAATCATTTTTTTCAGGGTCAGAAAAACTTTTTTTTTTTAAATTGCAATATTTTTTCTTAAAAAAGAACATTAGCAATAATATAGAATTGATACCAATGAACTTTTGAAATTTCACTGTAGAAATATATGACAAGTCCTGTAGTCTACAGGTTACAAACTATTTTTTGTTACTGAAAAGAACCCCTGAAAAACTAATCAGATGTAATCAGATCTTTGACTTACTATTTCTTCTCCATCAGTTCAATACATAATGCTAATACTGCAAGAGAAGTAAACTATATGTGACCACTTAGAGTGAAGATCAGTTTAAATAATCTTCAGACAAGGATTTTAATGGAAATGGGCCTATATTTCTAATCATACAAATCATTGTTTTCTAATTTTAGGATCTATTAGTTGTATTCTTTAACGTTTATCCTTTGATGACAAAGAAACATTTTACAAATTGTACAGATTGAAATGTGTAGCTAAACCTAGATAAACTATAATTCACAAAAAATGTTTCCTCTTGTCATCTTCTTTCTTCCCTTTTCTAATGAACGTTAAGAAAATCTGAACAATATTTATTTTCTTCCACATGTAGGGCTTGCTTGCCCTGATGGGAAGGAATATCAACCTTGTGTCCAACCCTGTGATGCAAAAACATGCCTAAATAAATGGTTTTATGAAGAATCATCATGTTCCTATTTAAGAGAAGACTGTGTTTGCAAAAAGGGGACCATTCTTCATAGAACAGACTCTGACCTTTGCATTCCAGAAGAAAAATGTGGTGAGTAAGGCTATTAATATGCTAGCATATTTTTCCTATTAGATTCAAGTATTCTTGCTTTCTGATGGGACAGAGGCATGATTTTTATTTTTATCTTTTCTTTATCTAAATAATATAAAATTAATAAACTGTCCAGTATAGCTCCAGAATTTATATTCCCTAATTGGTATAGCTAGGAAGCTGATATTTTTCTATAGAGGTTTTACTGTAAAAGTAATCATAACTTCATAAATCTCATTAAATTCATTGAGACGATTCTCATTTAAATCTGGAATTACACCTTCCAACTGTTTCAGAATTTGAAAGAGCTTTATGAGTGTTATGAAATGCCTGTTTGCTGGTAAAAATCCTTCAGAATATGTTAATTTCAAAGTGATAGAATTTTAATTTCTGAGGCTCAAGGTAAAACAAATAAAATAAAACAAATGAATCAAATGTGATTATTTTATTGACAATAAAAGTTCTTATATCACTTGCAGTAATGAATTAAGCCAGGCCTGTACTTTAACGTTCTAATGACTCAGACATTATATATAGAGTAAAGATAGGTAATCATTCTGGATCTGCATAGCATAATTGCAGTCATATGAGCCTCAGCAAGAGGCATTAATTAATGATAGTTTTGCAAAAGTGAAAATTTATTAGTTGCAAATAACAAATTCCTGTAATATTTCCTTTCTCTCCTTAGAAGTGTCAGCATTTATTTTGCTCCAGCTTCTTACAAAAGTCAGAAGTTATTTAACTTTCAGCTGCTGGTAATAGATATAGTTTATAGTCTTATATCATAATGCAAACAGGGCATTTTTTTGGGATGTCATTAAAAAGATTTGTTTTTTACTTCTTTTTAATAGTCTGTACAGATAACGAAGGGCATCCTCACTCTGTTGGGGAGATTTGGATTGGTTCCAGTAAAGGATGCTGCATGTATAAGTGCATGGAGAATGGGAGCATTATTGATACAGAGCCTGACTGTGATAAGCAACCATCTCCAGTGTGTGATAGAGAGGCTGAAGTGATTGTCAGTGTAATTGAAGAACAAACTTGCTGTCCAAAAAATATCTGTGGTACGTAATATTTATGACAGGCATGATATTCAGTTGATAGGAAATAATCTGTGTGTAGTATAGAGAAATCTAAAATATTTAGCACAATTATTTATTTGTCTATATTTTTACAAATAATCCAGGGACACAAACATATCAACAAACCTTCCTCCTCCTATTTTCCCCATAACAACAACTCTGTGAGGTGGGTTGGCCTGAGAGAGAGTGGTTGACCCAAAGTTACCCAGCTAGCTAGCAGTACTTGAACTTACAGGCTCCCATTTTCTAGCCTGGTACTTTAAACACTAGACCAAATTGGCTCATAGCTAATGTATAGTGAGGAAAAAAAATCTATCATTGTAAAAGTCAACATTTAAGTTTTTTTAAAAAAAAACCTATTCACCATATTTCATTTCTGTGATCTAATATGAGCACAGCACATGAAAAATCTTCCTCTTTTGAATTATGGTAGAAATATCCAGTTCATCATCTGTTGACCAAAGTCAAGACGGCAAATATGAATTGAAACACATTTTTGGTAATACCTTCTCATGGAGAAGTGGGAGATGGCATAAAGGCTTATAGACATGTTTAATTATGGACAATTAGAATGTCAATTAAGACAAGAGCACTCCAAAACCAATCTGAAAGTTGAGAAAAGGGTTTTGCAAACATTCTCAATTATCTCTTAGAAGTTAAAAACAACAACAACACTGAGCTAATCCCAGTGACATGTATTATTCTCTATGTAATTTCAAGCTTCTGTGCTTTTAGTTTAATGCATACATTAAAATAATGGTACATTAATGTAACAAGCCAAATAGCTTTAGACACAAGTTTTTATGTTAGCACAAGTTGTTCTTTGCTTTTAATATTCTATATATTTAATATAACATTAAGTATCAGTAATCTTAAAATGCTTTATTTGGAAAAAGAACAGTTAGTCCATAGTCGCATCAACTTGTTTATTAATCAGAACTGCTGGAACGGACAATAAACCTTTTCCTTATCATCTTCCCATGAAAACGTTGGTATGTATTGATTTGATTCAGGACTCTATTTTTTGTTTTAGAGTGCAACATGACTCTATGTATCCCTATTATCCCGGTATGCAAAAGAACTGAGAAGCTGACAGTCAGATATACTCCTTTCTCCTGCTGTCCTCAGTACCAGTGTGGTAAGTGATAGGATGAAGAGTGAAACTGAGAAAATATTCTTCATTTAATGGCATATAATTTCTAAACTCTTAAAACAGCAAGTCTATTGGTTGTATTTCACTAGATTGCTTTGTTTTTTTTAAATTCAGAATGTGATATGTCAGCATGTCCCAATATTACTCGTCCAGAATGCCGAGAAGATCAGTTTATTGTGGAAGTCAAATTGGATGATACTTGCTGTTTCTCCTACTTGTGTGGTAAGTAACATTTCTCATGTTAAAAATCTTGGGTAAATTGAGGATTTAAATATCTAAGATACTGTACCTGTAGATTTAGCGGTGACTTTTTAAATTTAATTACAAAACCACACAGTTTTTAATGGAAGAATTTGGGGGAACTGAGAACTTTCTTATTGCATAGTGCATATGCATAACTTGTTTTTGACTGCAGCAACAAAGGGAATGGGAGTTAATTGATAATGTTATAGTCTCAATATATACTGTTCTCCCTCCTTCACAATGACATTTGATGAAGGGGAGGAAAACATACAAGGACTCATTAGATGCTTAATATTATACTTTGAATTAAAACGAGCTATTCTGTGTAACGTAATTAATTGATTTTATTATGAATTACTTAAATATATTAAATTATTAATATTATGTTATTTGGCTTTGATAAGCTTTATTTATCATCATTATTATAATGTCTTCTTATATTGGTGGATATAATGTAATTTAACTGGTATGGATATTCTTGTGATGTACTGTATATCCGACTGTGTATTGCTTGAGTGGCATATAAGTAAAATACATACATATTTAGAATAGAATAGAATAACAGAGTTGGAAGGGACTTTGGAGGTCTTCTAGTCCAACCCATGCCTAGACAGGAAATCTTACACCACTTCAGACAGATGGTAATCTAACATCTTCTTAAAAACTTCCAGTGTTGGAGCATTCGCAACTACTGGAGGCCAGTTGTTCCACTGGTTAATTGTTCTAACTGTCAGGACATTTCTCCTTAGTTCTATCTCTTCCAAACACATGTTTACACACTGTGATATTACACACACTTCCATGCATCCCAGCTGTAGTTAAACATTACTTATGTTTTCTAAGATGATATAATTTCAGAATCTAGCCTGCCATGGATACCATAGAGTCCATATTGTCATTGGGCAAGAATATAAATTCGGTTCATGCCATCTCCAGGTTGCAACAGAAATCAAAACGAAGTGACGCCAGGAAGCAAAAGGAATCAAAGGTCATGCTTCACCTCTCTTTTCCTTTCCTTCTTTTCTTCATGAGCTCTCCATCCAATCCAGTAGTGGATTCCACTGACCTTCGCTACCGGTTCAGAACTGGGAGTGCGCGTGATTGCTTTGCTTGCACGTAGCACTTCTGCACATGCACAGAACCTTCTGCGCATGCGCAGAGCGTCCATGATGACGTCCGGGCAGGTGGGCGGAGCCTCCCACCACCGCCACTACCAGTTCACACAATCCGGGGTGAACTGGTAGAAACTCACCACTGATCCAGTTCATATTTCTTGTTCTCCTTCTTTTTTCTACTCACGTAAAAGGGAGGAGGAGAAGATTCATAACAGGGAAAGGACTGTGGGTTTTACAGTAAGAAGGGAACGTTTAACAAGCACCAATACTTAAATCTAGCAAATGGATTTTGATAAAATCTCCATGAGGACAAAGAGAGGTCCACTTAGTTAATTATAATAAAATGACAATGATCTGGTTCACTCAACGTGCTGAACCCACTTATTCAATTAGCTACTGCTGGGATTCCTAAAATACATTCGACTTATATTCTGAGCTGATAAGAAACTGGATTTCTCCAGTGCAGTGTGGCTCTCAACAACAACAAAAAGGTTGCATGAAACGCAGCTGACTGATGTGCAACTTATCTAGTGAAGTTCTTTTGAGAACACAGCAAAAATGCATTAGTGGTTTAGCTTAACACCCTCGTTATGGTAATAAAACCAAAATATATTGAAAATGCTCAAGGCCAGGAAAGACAAAAAACCCTAAAAAGGCTAATCAATGTTCTTTAGGTGATTCAGTCTGTAGGTTTGATTGGAGTTTATGGGAATTGTGGTCCAAAAAGAATTGGAAGTCAGATAGAAGACACATGGAAAAAAGACGTATTTTATCCTCTCCTCCAGCTAGATTGATTTGGATTTTCTATTCTATTCCTTTCTGTGAAATATAATTCAATTATTAATGAAATACAAGTAATTTTAGCAGTGAAATGGTTATTGACATGCAATCGCGACTTAATTTTCATAATTTGTATTTTTTTTCTAAATATACCCAAATACCCCTATTTAAGGAATGAATCCCTATTAAGATATTGAATTTAGTAGCTGGAACAGCAAAGTGTACAATAGGCCAGAGCACACAGTTGTGGTTGATTACTTGGAGAAGGCTGACTCACGCAGGAGGCAATCTATGCTGTGATTGGTTGCTGTGAGTGTAAAGGGGGCGTTTCTTTTTTCCCGCCTTTTTCTTCTGTGTGTTCTGTATACTGTTTAATTTACCTCATGATATTCCTGTGTTCCTGACTGCCTTGTGTTCTTTCAGACAGATGGATGGAT
>JANHFK010002246.1:152863-170291 GCA_036250565.1 Sibynophis collaris | reverse complement strand
GGCCCGCTCTGTGGGCGCGCACTGGTCTCGGGGAGGGATTTGGGGGCAGGAGGCGATCCTATCACACTATATAGTAAATATTGTCATAAACACGGCAGTATAGGGGAGGGAACTGTTTTTTGATTTGGTGAAATAGAGTTTTCAAATCATATATTTAATGAAACATTTACTATGTACAGTACCATCTGTACTAAAGATATTTAGCTTGCTATCTCAAAGATTTGAAGCTCTAATAGCGGTTTGCTGCTGTATGTGGTGTGTGCACACAAACACTTTCACCTCTTTGATGTATCAAATCTGAATATGTAAAACATTGCAAATAGCTTTCAAAACAGCTTTGAAAGTCTTGGAAAGATGTGCTTTAATGTCTAAAGAATGGTGATGTGTTTGCCTTAAAATCATTTTCTCACTGGGGTTTTATAGCCTCTTCTTCACGTAATGCCACATTAATGTGCCCATTTGCCTCTCTTTGATGTGGCAGAAAAGTGTGTTAACCCAAGTTGTGTTATCCTTACTTACTGAGTTATCCTTACAGGCTAGAAACTATTGTAACTATTTTTACAATTTCAGAGTGGAGCTCCTCTCTTCCTTTTCTATTCTACTCAGTCTCATTTTCTGGCAGACAATAATAATTGAGTTTTCTGTATACTATGGGTAGGGCAAGATAGGGAAACTGGATAACTCCTCCAGCTTCATCCATGAATCTTGTTTGATCAACCAAGCTGGTTCTTTTATCTTTTTGCTGTAAGATTAATGTTAAACTATAGCTTCCTCAATACAAACTGAGTTGTCCATACATGACTCTGCTCCTTCCTTAAGTCTCCTACAAAGTCTACTTCATCTTAAGTTTCTACAAATAAGCTAACTATGCTTATTCATTTCATGCAGAAATGAAAATTCTTATAGGGCTATTGCTATTCTGAGATTGATGTTTTTTGGGGGGGAATGTTGGGAAGGTAAATGAATGAAATGACTGAAAGCTGTAGAAGTGTTCTTTTGGGATCTTATCACCGAGGAATATGTTTATTTTCCTTTTGTTATTTTTGCTCCATCAATCCACCGGAAAATTGATTTGATGTCATTCCAATAGAGAAGCTAATGCAATAATGTCAACGTTTCATGAGATCAGTACTCCCTAAAAGCAATCTTCTTTTAGACTGAAGTTTCATTATTTTTATTTGTTTATTAATCACATTTATATAGTCTCCCATCTCTCCAAAAGTGACTCTGCAACCAATATATGGCAGATAAAAATATTAATAATTCCACAGTTTTCAAATGACTGAACTGGCAATGAGTGTATGTATCTCTGCTATAATGCCCCAATATCCAAGCAGGTTTGGCATTCCCATACAAAAGAAAGAGGCTATGAAAGCCAGTTTGGTTTCCTTCACAGACAATAGCAATCGAAAATGTAAGTCGACTGGACTTACTGGATGGGGAAGGGTTAGTTCTGCAGCAGACCTATGCTAACAGATCAGCACCCTGATGACATCATCCCCAGTCTGTAACTGAGAAACTTAAATTTATTTTAATGTAAGGCTTGAGTGAGAATACCGCTGCTGTTTCTTCTGCAAAATACTGTTTTCTACTTTCTAAAAAGAATCAGGGGACTTTCAGAAATAGGGGAAGGCTTCAAATACAAAACCAGCTCCAAATTAGTTGAAGGCAGTTTATATAAAGAAATGTCTGTTTGTACAATTTACTTCTGCTTAATTTTCTGTCTCTGCTTTTTATTATTGAATCTTTTATTATTTGCTTATTTGTCCCATTTTTAAACTCTCACCTTAGAACTGTTTTTTTCAATTTCCAATCATTAGGACCTTTACATCTGCACAATGTAAAGGCAACAAGAGTGACATCATCAGAGGTATTTTTACAGTGGGATTCTCCAGCAAGTTCATTCAATGCAAGTTTCCATCATTACCTAGTGAACATTTTTGACAGCAAAACAATCAAGTGGAAAACTTTTTCATTTGGAAAAACTAACACTTCTGCTGTCATCAGAAATGTCAAATCATATAATCAATATTGGACATATGTTCAAAGTGTTGCTGAAAAAGGAACTCCCAGCTGCTATGAGGATCCTATAGAAATAATAACAGGTAAAGTTAACTATTAGTACTTCTGATAATAATGCTAAATGCTGTCTGGTAAGTATAAAATATCCTTATCTGCTTTCATATAAGCTATTATTATAAAATTTTATCCTTGTTTTAATTTTCAAATAAGTATAGGAGCTTCCGTGTTGCAGAGCAGTGTTCTTATCAGGAAATTAAACTTCTGTGTAAATTTAGGAAACATTATTTCTTTTTTTTTAGAAGAACTAAATATACTTTTTGTCCTGATTAAAACTTGAGTTGCTAAAAACACCCTCAAGTGTACTTTATAAAATGTATATTTACGCATAACAATTTTCTCTTTAAATCTTAGAAACAAGGAATCTGTTTTAAAATATTATTTGCATGATTAAACTACTGTGCGTCCTCTTCATGACTGCATCTTTCAGAACTGAGAAACCAATTTTGAAAAATAGTGTTCTCAGGGAAATATTATTTCTGTGCTTAGGTGTGACGCCACCTACTGGTCTGTTCATCCATCCAGAGGATGTAGGCGAGGACGATGTAATTATCTCTTGGAAACTCCCAGAAGAAGGCCAGGAATCCTATATTCAAGTAAAACCAACTGCATTCAAGGATAAAATCATGATGTTTTTAGTAAACAACACAGAGAAATTTAAAATTGAACCATTAATTCCTGGAATGACTTATGATATAGGAGTGGCTACAGTAATATCTGGAAATAAGAGTGATTTGACTACCATTCAGTGTACTCTTAGTAAGATTTATATACATTTAAAACTTATTATTTAGATTTAAACACAACATTGCTCAGGTTATTATTAAGAACTAAAACTAGAGCATTGGTTGTAAAATAAATGCATGAAACCAAAAACGATCTTATTACTAATTTTAAAGAAAACAGTGTCAAAGGTGATGAAGATCGTAATATTTAGTAGATAATGGAATCAGAATTAAAATTAAGTGGATCCAGATATTTAATAAGCACTTTAATGTATTGATTTGTCAATAGAATATTGTGAAATTTTGTAGAGTTGAATATAAATGTAGTTTTTTTGTCAATCCTATTTTAACTTTCCATGTAATGTGTGACATGAAGGACAGTATCTTTTATTAGAAAAACAAAACCCTGTGCAATATTTATTACTATAATTGGCAGTTATCTGTAAATAATACGTTGACCATATTTTTCTGTTTATTGCAATTCTAGAACCCAAACCAGTACAGATGATTATTCCTTATGAAATCCATAGCACATTTGTGATTTTATTTGTTAAAATACCTGCTGTGGGAATAATTGATGGCATCCACATCATAAGTAAAGAAGGCACAAATGCAACATTTACTTTATTGAATGATGGAAAAGTAACTATAGAAAAACTAACTCCAGGAACAGAATATGATTTTTTTGTTTTTACATCTAGCAGACATATGTTAAGTTCTGTACGTCACCTGCCAGCTATAAAAACATGTAAGTTATTTGAATTTAGAGATGGTTTAAATTTAATATATTTAGATAACAGTAGATGCATATTTTGTGCATTCTCATATAACCATATAATTTTTATTTAAAAAATAATTAAAATATGTAAATAGGCATCACATTTGCACCTGTTTTTGCAAGTTGCTGAACAACACAGCAATTTACTTCTTCAAGATCAGAAGAATATAGTCCAAATAGTAGAATACAGAGATAGGCAAATCTATTTTCTTTCTTTAAATTGTTTATTTATTCAGTACCTGATTTCTGCATTCCTCTGAGAATTTTTTCTTATCTTATTTTTTCCAAAACATTTGTCCCCGAATCTGTAAATATATGCATTTATATATAATTTTCCCCAATTTTTGCAAGCATTCTATTGTAGTTGCATACATTATTTTCACTAGCATGCATTGGTGCAAATTTTGTCCAAAACAAAAAAAAAATTCATTTCAATTCTAAAGTTATCACCAAATTAGGAAACTCTATATTTCAAAGTATCGTAAGTTTAACTTTTGGTATTGAGTTCTCTGCTAAACATAATGTAACAGGGAATTATTGGATCCTACCATTCATTCAGAGCATTTTTTCGTCTGTTTGATGAGTATTTTTCATATTGCTTCTTATAGGTCTTGCAGTTCCACTAAATATATATGAAGGCAGAATCACCAATATTTCAATACAGATTATTTGGGATCAGGCAGAAGGAAACTTTCAGCAATATGAAGTCACATGTACAAACTGTGCAGATACTTATAGGGTATGTTGCCGAATAAATTATTTAAAAAGCAAATCTGAATATTTTACTCTTATATTACTTTTCTTGTTTATTTTTAATTCAAGTGAAGCTTCTATATGGTAAAGCAAAGACGAGTCAAACTACATGAATCCTGTAGTGTATTTTGGAAAAGAATGTGCACAGAATGTCATAGGTAGCTGTTAGCTATGTTGTAATTTTATATATTTTCTGGTCTCATAAAACTACCAAGTGATTACTATATGGAAATACTGAAAAAAGGATGTATGATCCTAGGGACACATAGCCACTAATCCCAAATATGACAATATCTAGAGAGTGAGACAGGCAGCAAATAAATTTAATAAATATAATAAATAATACATTTTTTAAAAAAAATTGAGCTACAGGTCCAAAAGGTGACACAAGAACTGGCAGAATTTTCCAACTTGATTCCTGGCTTCTTATATAACTTTATGGTTAAAACAGAAAAAGAAGGATACAAGGACAGCCCTCCTGTAAGCATACAAATAGAAACAGGTATGACAATGTAAGTTTTTTGTTAGTTGTAACATTTATGATTGTTTCAAGCATAACAAAATCTTATACAGAAACTGTTGCTTCTCAACCACACTGTAAAATGCTAACCCTTGAGAAAATAATACCTGCTGGATCAGTTCTAACCCTAGCTATATAGCGGTCTACATTAAGCAACATGTATTATTATAGACTTCAAAGGAAGTATATTGATTACAAGAATTCCAATGCACATCTACTGTAAATCCTATTGAATTCAACAGGGAATATTTCTAGATAGGTGTCAGATCCATGTATCTGCCATTCTTCAGGGGAAGTTTTTTTTAAAAAAAATTACTACTTTACTTATTAAGTTCTTTCTCATATATCCCGTATCCTGAAATGTATTAGTTTATAGCTTTAGCCTGGCGCTTAAGCATCCTGGCATTTTTGCACCTTTTGGGAAATGCAAGGGGAGGGAGGCCCACATGGATTCCATCGCGCGAGAACCAGCGGAAGGATGACCTTAAGAAAGTTTCCTTATCACTTTCTCAGAGCTACCGGTACAATAACATCTTCATACCTGTGGATTGGCTGAATCCACATCAGACTGTTGGGAGGGATTTCTAATTCCTTTATTCTAACTGTATGGCTTGAGGGCACTCAGAGCTTGCTTTCTCTTTCACCCTGCTATCACCTCTATTCAGTAAAAGGTTCCTTTTGAAATGCTAAGTTTCAAGAGTCTTTACTTTCTTGAATAAGGGGGAGAGGCCAGGCCCTACAATAGGTGTCTATTGGATTACTAATCTAAGGTTTACATCCAACCTTACATTATTGGCTTCCAGAATTTTCCATGTTGGGTGAGCATCCTCCATGACATTTCAAACAGTTCCAGAGGGATGTTTAAGATTCTGAAACATATTTGTGAGATGTCAGGGAAGCCCAGAATCCAGAAGGGAAAATTTCTGGAGGTAAAAGTCCAATGTACTAATAATGCCTATATGACCGATGGACAAATAGCTGATAAAACCCAATTTATTTTTCTCAGAATAGAAAAAAGAATATGGTCTTTCTTAATTAACTTAATACCTAAAATATGTAAGTATTTTCTTAAATTTAGTACATGAATTAATATGCTGATAGAAGCAGTGCCTTTTTATTTCAGGTAGAAAGGAACCCATACTGGTTACTGTATCAATACAATATAAGCAATTTCTGATTCATTTCCATGCAATACATGAAACTTCTTCCAATGTGGATATCAAAGTTTTGTGAAGCTTCTACATGACTGATAGTGAGAGGCACTGTAAAGATTGAGTCACTTAGATAGTGAGATGGGCAGTGCCTACATTTGATAAACAAATATTGAAGAATTATGTCTCAAAACCTGTACTGTAGATAGAGTACATTAAACTATGAAAAAGCATCATTTTTTCATAGTTCAGAAGAATTAGTTTGAACTTTAGCAGTTATTCATCTATCAAAGAATCATTTCACTAACTAATGTAGAAATATGATGTAGAAATATCCAAGAAATAAATACAGTTAAAGTCACAAAATTGGACAACTGGTTTATACCATAAAAAGAACTATAGAAATGTTAGATTGGCTGAGCCAACACAACAGTTAACTTCAAAATATAAATGCTACCTAAGGCATTAATAAAATTTGTGTTTCTTGAATGGAAATTTGTTTATTTAAAACATTTATATAGCCAGTCATCTTATATTGAACTCTGTTGTAATCAAATTTTAAAAACTGATTTATAAGTTTATATGAACTGATCATTTCCACTCTTCCGTTTCATTAATAGAGCCCAGCTCAGTTAAATATATGAATTTGAGTAAAGATTCTGGATCAATAACTGCTACCTGGCCACCAGCATTTGGTATAGTTGATGGATATATTACTACTTTAGTTGGCAAAAACTATAGAAAGGAAGAAAGATTATCATCAGATAAAAGGTACCTTTTGAAGATGACATAACTGTGGCTGAGTCAAAACACATTACTACTGTTCATCATCTTCTGTTTCTTTCTACCTTTTCCAGCATTAGAAGATGTTGTACCATATTGGAGTTGTGTATGGTAGGATCCAAGCAGTTCTGCCTTTTCAAATTGCCAGATGGGAATTTTGTAAATGTGCATATTTTCTAAGCACCATCTAAGATTTTTTTTGTATGGCACCCAGTGTGCCCGTAAACACTGGGACTACAGCTGGTTTATGCCATAATCATTCAATTTTGATTTTCACAATCTGATACTTTGTGACCTTCTCCAATTCTTTATTTTCTATTCTACTATCACCTGGTATTGCCATCTTGATTATTCCACTTTTTCATCAGTTTAAATCTGAAGTGTTACAGGCCAAGACTTTTATCAGTTTGTATTCAGAAATTCTACAATCTTTTAATCTAGTTTTTCATTATCGGCACATGATAATTTTTACAGATAATTTATCATTTTTGCAACTGTTTTATGTCATTGTTTATAATCAGCTTGTGCAATCTAAACTGTTTATTCTGTCTCTTTGCATATACTGCAATTTGAATCATTTGACAATTTTTCAGTTTAGGCTTTGATTGTTTTAGTTTGAGTAGCTTGCTTTGAGAAGTCAAAATCAAACCTTCAGTTACTTTTTTAAATGTTCCATTTGTAAGCTATTGTCAGGTTTTATCCTTATCCACTTTCCCATCTATCTTTTGTAGAAATTAACCACGTTATACTTTTTCTTGCCAGAATTTTGTTCAGGCTTTTATTACATTATTTCAATTTTCACATTTTGTTTCCTTCACATTCAGTAAGTTTTAATTTTTAAGTATACCAATGCTTGTTCTTGACTGTCTTTTATGTAATATAATACATGCTCCTCTTCTTCAATAGTTCGTTTGGTTTACAGTAAACCTCTGGCTACATTTCTGCAAGGCAGGAATAATCTATCAATATTACTACAGAGATTTAATGCATAGTGAATAGTCATTAGCTTTCTTGTTTTTTTTGACTCACTGTGCAGTTCAGGTTGTGTCCCATTATTTATTTCAGCAGTGTATAATATTTTTAATTTGTCCATGTTTGATGTCATCCAACACCACCCAAAATGGTTCATCCTGATATTAATAATAATGTTATTTTCCTTAATTGTAGAAAGTTCAGATTTGATGGCCTTTCCTCAGGAACAGAATACTTTGTTCAAATTGTGACTACTAACAGGTTGAAGAATAGTTTTCCTACTTTTCTGAGAGTTACAACTGGTAAGTTAATTATATGCCTTATAATTACAAATCTTAAACTATATTTTACAGAGTTACCTGAGTGCATAGTCACATTGTAAAATACATATACAGTATGAATCTCAACCCCAGATACTCTTTGATTATACAAATAATCTAGTCACAAACTATTTTATTTTGTTCCACTCATTGTTTTATCAAAAGTAATGCAGTGATTCTAATCAAGATTTAACCACAGCAAAAGTTCAGAGCTCTTATTTCAGAGCAGAAGTAATGACTGGAAAGCAATTACTGTATAGATGAAGAGGCATGTAGCTTTCCATTCATGCTAATCATTAATTTGCACTGCTTGAACAATTGATTATGGGCCATCAACATATTTAATAATGTTTTGATATTATATTGTTGCTTTAAAAAACTTGAGCCAATCTGGCATTTCTTAGTACACTGTATCCCCAAATTCCAGTGCTCTTTATGTTTCAGGTTTGAAAAGACAACATTTTTGTATTGTTGCCTTTTTGATCTTCTCTGATATTGTTTCTTTTCTGGCAGATGTTTAATTACCAAGCTAGGTAAAACCATCAGTGCATGGAGGAGTGGAGTTTGCTAGTTGTTTATATGTGGTAGCTTTTCTTACTAGCCTTGATTGGGGGATTGCTTGGTTTTATTGTATTGCATTTTGAGTGTATTGTTTCTTCCTTGATTGTTCTTTTTTTGTCTGGTTCCTTCTTGTCTGGGCATTGATTAACAGATGTGTGATGAAATTGAATTATATCTTGATCTACGATGTCTCCAGTTTTCCAATTGAACATGTGACTGAATTTATCAGTGTGTTGTGAAATTAAGAGATTTTCATCATGCCTTCTGTCAGCTGATGTTCATAGATGTGTTCTCTTAATATTCTCTCTGGTTTTGGTTTTTGTTATAGTAATACACACTATACATGACTCCTGTGTTTTCGGTTTCTTTAGGATTCTTTGGATACTTTTGTTATCATGATGGTTATAGTACTCTGTTGCTAATTTCAAAGATATTTTCGAGATATATGGTATAGTTATTGTTTTCATGGATAGCAATCTCATTTGGACTATTTTTACTTCGTTGATATTTACATTTGCCTATTTAATTTTATTTCAGACCCAGATCCACCTTTAGCTTTACATGCCTTGGGAATAGAAGAGAATACAGTTTACTTGTTTTGGGAACTGCCTAATGGAGGTTTTGATAATTTTGAGGTAAGAAAAAAAGAATGGAAAAAATTATGACTGATTTATCATTACAGATGTTTGCTTTTTCAGTAGTATATGCTGAAAGCAACCCCATGTATTACACAGTTCAGCAAAATAGAAAATAGACAGTTGTTCTAAGTGGGGACATGGGAAAAATGGTGAATGGAGAACATTTTAAAAAGTCTTTATTAAAAAAACAATTTCTTCAAATTATAGCTTTAGTGACTTTATTTATAAAACCATACAACTATATTTAAAAGAATTGTAGGATTTCTAATTGTTTTTCATTTGACTTAGCTAAACCTGAAAAATACCCATTACAAATTTATTTTGTTGTTCATCTTAGAATAATTCAGAAACAAATATTTGTAATGTATCTGCGTATGTATGTATTTTTTGCCAATGTAATGTTTTGAAATGGTACTCTGAAAGGATGTTTTAATACTTTATTGAAAGAAATCACCATTTAATATTAATCCCAGTGATGTCATATTATTGCATGACATACTGCAGAGCAAGAAACCATGCAAGAGAGTGCTTCTTCTGAATAAATTAGTTTAAATGTAAAATATTAATGAACAAAGCTTTGAAATAGTGGTTGCTTAGCAAAGTTCAGGTGTACAAATAGGATCGTGTAGCCAATCATTTAAAATTAATCATTTCCACTCATCCAATTTTCATTACAAGCTCAGACATTGATTGTGTAAATATAATATCAGTGTTTGAATATCCTATTTTTGGCTCGTCTAGTTCATTCATTTGTTTTTAATAGTTTAAGATTTAGGTAATGCTAACCAAATCTAAATAACATGAATACTGAATTGTATTTATAACATTCTTATACCACAACAACATAGATTTAGTTTTTTTTTTTTTTTCATTTTGGTCAATCTTTGTTTCTGAGACAATCATTCTGGAGTATACTTTACAGTCCTCTGTCTCATATAACATGTTCTTTGTGAAATTAGTTCTGTCACGTACGGACTCTTCCTCTTTTTACCTGTCTAGTTAAGAACAGTGATGGAATGAGTTCATCTCAGTAATCAATGCCTCTTTAAAAGGAAAAGTTCTAAAGTTGGTCTGTCCACTTAAGAGGCCATTCCTGCTATCTTTTTTCTAATTTTGTTTTGAGGAGGGTATTGAAAAAGTGGTGAATGACAATTACTAAAGCTCCATAGGACATTCATCTAGATCTGTGGAAACTGGATTCAGACCTAGACATTACATTGGTTGTTCTCATGGATGCCTTGTGAGAAAACTTAAATGGACAAAAACTTCTTCATTGCTAAGTAGTCCAGTTGGTGGTTGCAGGGAAAATATTTTAGACCTTTGGATGCATTGGTTATTCATCAGTCAAGTGTTCCTAGTTTTCTACTATCTTGTTTGATATCTTCATGAAGTAAATGGAAAAGTTATTCCATTGTTTTGGGGTGGGGTCAGTGGTGGGTTTCTACCGGTTCACCCCGGATTGGGTGAACTGGTAGTAGTGGTGGTGGAAGGCTCTGCCCATCTGCCTGGACATCATCACGGACTGTCTGTGCATGTGCAGAAGCGCCGTGCGGCACTCCCAGTCCCAGTTGCGAACCAGTAGCGAAGGTAAGTGGAACCCACCACTGGGTGCGGTGTTGGAAACATACAAATAATACTCCATTTTGAAGCTTCACTCAGATTCAGTGGAAGACATGGTTGAAAACATAGATGAAGTTATGATCAGGTATTTCATCAGGGTCAAATTCTGGATGGAAATAAGCAAGCTCAGATTCCACCCATAATACAGAGTGAATAGGTGATTCAGGAAATAACTGATTCCAAAGCAATTTCATTTTTTATAATTAATGAGGTTGTGCTAACCCAGATAGAATACGCTTGCAAAGTGCATTTAGGGAGCAGATAATCTGCATAAATAAAAGCAATTCTTGTCTTAAAATTTCAAATATTCCAAATATAATTCTTGGTACTTTTATAAAAGTGAAACAACAGAACAAAACAACAACAAAAATTGACTAAAGATGAAAAAATGAACATCAAAACAAAAGTTAATTTTAAAAAGAAAAGAAATTTATGTCTAACTATGAGCCACAGGGGATTCATTATTACAGACTGTTATTTTCCCACACTATAAACTGTACATAAACTGAAAGATAGGTATAGTGAATGTTTGTATAGTTTATGAAACACTCATGAAACACTGAAATAGAGAAAATAATTCTGGCATTTTGATGTTTGATACTCTTAGATTTACACAAGATACTAAACCTTAAATTCAGGTTAATAAACGTGCTATTGTATAACCAACCCTACAGTTTCATTGCCTGAATGTACAATCTAGCAAAGGGGGGTCAAATCAGATTTTTTGCCCTTACGGGGCTGGGTTAAGCGTGGCCTGCATGGGCCGTATCTGGCCTGCGGGCCGCGTGTTTGACATACCTGATCTAGCAGCATAGTTATAAGCTGCCTAGAGTAGCCCCACAGAGATATAGGCAGCAAATAAATGTAACAAATAAATAAAATAAAACAGAACCGACTTATTTCCATAATACATCTGGCAGGAATAGGCTTTGGAATAGAAGTCTAGGCTCCTAAAATAGCAATAGCACTTAGACTTATATACCACTTCATAGTGCTTTACAGCCCTCTCTAAGTGGTTACAAAGTCAGCATATTGTCCCCAACAATCTGAGTCCTCATTTTACCAGCCTTGGAAGGATGGAAGGCTGAGTCAACCTTGAGCAGGAGAGGATCGAACTGGCAGTGCAGAGTTAGCCTGCAGTTCTGCATTCTAACCACTGTGCCACCACAGCTCTCTATGCTGCCAGAAAAGATAGGAATATCATATGATGGGATATCATGGGTATCATTGATTCCTACTGCACAGGTATAAAATAGTTTGTTGGCTGTTGCTGTGCATATCATCCTTTGATTTTTTAAAAAATAAGCAAGCACAATGCATATATACTTAGGCTTCGGTTACTTTTAACATCTTGAGATTAAAAAGCCATAGGAAAGTGGATTTATCTAAATGATTTACCTATGTAAAATTTTAAAATAAACAAAAAGATTGCATATTTTACTGGGCTATATAATGGAAAAAGTAGATCATCAGTTGCAAAGCAGCGAGGCCAGTATATAAAGCAAAGGCAAGATTGCAGAATCATAGTTTCGTAGTAATTGCCCACTGCTTAATGGATTTAGTAACGCCAGTATAAACATATTTTCTAATATTTCTTGTTAGACAAAAAATTGCTGTAGAATTTGTTCTTTGTAGTAATTTCTGAACTTTTATATGAATACTAGCTTATGTCCATTCAATTTTTTGGTTCTAATTTACAATGCATTCTCTATGCTGTGCTACATTTAAAATTGTATTTAAATATTACTAGAATATGATGTGAAAGTATGTTCTTTTTCCTAGCTTTCTTATTGCTTGATAACCGGCAACAAAACTCTTCAAACAACAATAATGTCTGATAACAGGGCTGTAGTGAAAAACCTCATGCCTGGAGTTGAATACATTTTTCAAGTAAAGACAATAAGAGGACAAGCTGTCAGCATCCCTGCTAAGATAAAAATTACTACAAGTAATTGTCTGATACATTTATTTTAATTTTATGTTAACAAATTATTTCTGTTTTACATTAACCATTATGCTATTAGTTTTATGATGGTCTGTGACTGAAATTACACACACACATACATGTATATATGTACAAATTCCACTTACCATGTTAGAAACTGCAATCCCAAACCAAAGTTTCTCAAGAAACTTTGATTATGTGCCTCCCTCCCCAAATGGGTAAAAAGGCTGAGAGTTAGTGTTGAGAAGCTAGTAGATTTCATGGGAGCCTGAATATTTAAAGCCGATACGCTTGTCTGAAGGACATGGTCTTTAGTCTGCTAAATAGCAATGACCATTTAGTTGAGTAAGACCATCCAAAGCAAACAGGAGGGACGGAATTTTAGGCATTTTATTATGTTGGACTTGTGGGGACTGCAAAGTATCTTCTTAGGACTGCACATAACATGGTCAGACTTGCTGCTTCAAATACCTTGAGGGAAGGCATAATTCCAGAAAATGAGGGCTGGAAAGAGGCCAACATAGTGTGCCTTTGTCTGTAATGTAACCAGACAAATACAAATACAAACATACAAACCAGAAATAATACAAACATAAAATACATAATTTTTGTCATTCATACTAAACCAAGATCACACAAACTACACCAAAAGTAAGTTAAGATTTTTTTCTGTACACACACACACACACACACACACACAGAGCAGGCAGTACCTAGAGTGCCAACACTACTTTTTGCTAAATTGCAAAATCTTAATTGCAGAGAATAAATTAAGATTAACTCCAAATAATGACCAATTATTTTGTCCAATGAGATTTTTTTAAAAGAAGGAATTATATTAACCTCCTAAATTCATTGCATTGGAATTATCATCTGTCAATAATTAACTATTATCAGATTGCATTTGAAAGAGTTAATTTCATTCTCGTAGCAATGCCAAAGTGTTGTAAGAAAGTTTCTATATGTTTTACTCAAGAGAAATGTATTTATTCAATATTTAGTTGCTTTTTCACATATATTGTGTCTCTTTTACAAATTTTGTTCAGAACCAATGAAGATATGTGGTCTAACCTTAACACTGAGAAATACAACCTCTGCTAAATTAACATGGAATCCAAGTGAGACTGACTTCAGCCATTACAAAGCATCTGTATCAAACACGACATTCATAAAGGAATATGCTATTTTAGGTCCTGAGACTCATCACACCATTACAAATCTGACTCCTGGTAGCATTTATAACTTCACTTTGCAGAGAGTAAAAGGCAGTGTTGAAAGTGCAGTTTCCTTTACAGAATTTGTGACAGGTTTGTGAATTTCATGTTGGGAATTGTTGACAAATATGCTACTAGAATCAGTTTCAAAACATCTTGCACTAGGGTTTTGTGAAAAAGTATAAATTGTTTTATCATTTGATGGACTAAGAAAATAGACAACTATCCTGCAAATGCTAAAAAAGATTGTTTGGCAAATAATTATATGATGATGCACCTTCTTGCATGAAATAGCAATCACGGTTTACAGAGTCAGCATATTGCCCCCAACAACTTGGGTCCTCATATTACCCATCTCAGAAAGATGGAAGGTTGAGTCAACCTTGAGCCTGGTGAGATTTGAACTTCCAAATTGCAGTCAGTCAGCAGAAGTAGCCTGCAGTACTGCACTTTAACCACTGCATCTGTAGAAAATTGCAAAGTTGTAAATAGAGGGACTAAAAGTGAAGCACATTTTAGGAATTAGATAACTCAAGTTCAAAATCATCCATGATTTGTTTTCCATTGACCATGATTTTCAGAGGCGCCACAGGCCAGCAAGAGTATTTCTCTCTTGTGCAACTTTCAGAAGATCTGTGGGTGGGTCATACAAGAGCATCCATATTCTTATGCATCTCCCTGCAAAGTGAAGGGAGAGATAATATGCCAGGAAAGTCTGGTTAGGCATTTTCTGGATTTTTGATACACTGAATCCAAAAGATTTGCTATCACTGCTCTAGTCCCACCTTGGGCACAATACCAGCTGGGTGACTTCTTGATGACCATTTCCCTGTAACTTCAGGGATTTGTCCAAACAATTGCCTAGAATCAATACTAACTTAAAGGCTAATAGAAAAAAAAGTTGGGATTTAAACATCTTAATAGTATATAGCAGTGACGGCTAACCTTTTCGGCACCAAGTGCTGGAATGCCAGAACCTGTAAGAGAGCAGCTGGCCAGTGCGCATGCATGCGATGGAACCCAGAAAAGCTGGCGACGGCGAGTGTGCCCACAGAAAGGGCTCTGCGTGCCACCTCTGGCATGTGTGCCATAGGTTCACCATCATGGGTATATAGCTTATGACAGATAGTTGATGCATGCAAAGATCTATGTACTGGAGCTAATTTATTTAGAACTTAATGTTTTTGGTAATAATCGTTCTTAATGGAAAGATCAATCTATATATATATATTTATTTTAAGATCCTGAAAAGCCACAGAAACTGACGGTTTTCAATATATCCTCACATTCCTTTTCTTTGCACTGGAGGCTGCCGGATGGATATGTAGAACAGTTTCATGTGCAGCTTGCACCTCCTCAAGGCCTTGTTTCTCTCCAAGATATGGGAAATGGAGAGTATCAGGTATGTGAGGGCTTTTGTTTATAGTACTGTAGTTCAAATTTGTTTATAAGCTGCGTAAACAGCACAATTGGCATAGCGTGACATTCTATCTTGTGGCTTTTAAGCTGGGTTGGGAATGTGAAAGTACATGTACCAAATTTATGAGAGCAGATTTCAACATCTATTCTTTGTTGCCTTAACAACAGTGATGATACTTTTACAAAGTCTACCTCAGACCTCTAGCTAGTCATTTAAGTGTTCATGAATATTTTAACAAAGGCAGGGCTGAGCTATTGAGTAATACAAGTTCATTAATTGTGTACTTGCCAGGGAGATCTAGACTTAAATCATTAATGCAGGCAACATTTCTCTCATAAGCCATCACAAAGTTTTAAGAGCACCGTTTGATTGCAGTATTTGGATATATATATAAATGCATGCATACATACAAACCATGATTTTTCATGTTTTCTTGCTTCTGGTTTTTATTGGACCTACAAAGGCACAGGTATTTCATATGAATATTGAGTGTTCAGTGATGTAGATTATATTTCAGTGACAATGATAGTATATTTCCTTAGGTCATTTCAGGATATCTCAGTTGATATGAACAGTCTAATAGTTTTGTTACTTAAAACTGCTGAATCCTACAAATAAACAGGTCCATTAAAATGAACTATTAACTGAAGGATCCTACTGCTTTTAAAACATTTTTGTTTTAAATGTTTTGTTTTAACAGCTTATACCTAAGAGTAATGTATATTTCTTTTTTAAAAATGTTATGAATACTAGTGATGTGAATGTATTATTGATTTATTCAATGCTTTATTTGCTTTTGTTTAAATTGAGAGATGCAGTTCTAAATCTTAATTTCATATTCTAGGCTGAAATTTCGAATACCACTCCTGGGACATTATATAATGTGACTGTTTCTTCGGTTTCCTCTTCAGTGTATAGTTCACCTGTCAGCAGAACAGTGACAACTAATGTAACTAGTGAGTTTATGGCAAAATTGCATTTGAGTGTTTTATCAAAATGTCTCCAAAATATATATCTAATTTTCTGTTTTGCAAACTGAAATTGTTCACAGTGCTTGCTCTAAAGTAATTGGGAAAAGATTTATTTTAAAGAAGTAATTCCAGAGTTGCATAGTTGAAGAGAAAATTACCCTTTGAAAAATATCATGATTTAAAACACGCTTGCCAAAATATGAGTATTCAAAAATGTCTTGGCAAACTCTTCCATACAATTTTAGGTAGAGAACTCTAATGCATACAGATGCTTTAATAACGAGCTTAAAAAAGTAAACTGGCATCAGAAGCTGTTTGTCTGTGAATATTACAGCATTCCATTAAAATTCTTAGAGAAAGAATGTACTTGATGTTCCAAAAGGCAATTTATTATCTTTCATGAAGTTAAAAAAGCCAACTTCATATTTGCTGCTCTTTGATGCTTAAAAACTGGCAAACTCTGTCCTTATTCTGCAGTAGCTAAAGAATATCTAGGTTTAATGTAAAAACATGTAATTTATACAGATCCAGGACCTCCTGTTTTCCTTGCTGGGGAAAAAGTTGGATCTGCAGGAATTCTCCTTTCGTGGAATACACCCCATTTCCCAAATGGGAGAATTATATCCTACATAGTTAAATATAAAGAGGTTTGTCCGTGGAAGCAAAATATTTACACCCAAGTTACAACAAAACCAGATAGTTTGGAAGTTCTACTAACCAACCTTAACCCTGGAACAACTTATGAAATTCAGGTAAATTTATATTTTACTATTTATAAAATATAATCTAAAATGAAGGATTTTAATTTTTGAAATTTGTAAGCATCAAAGCATTTATAACAGCAGACACGTAATTTCACCTCAGTTTCACTTCAGTTGTGCTCTCTAGTGGAAAGCATTGCATTTAATCATTTAATACAGTGAGAAAATATGTTAATTTCCAAAACTGGTAGTGTTCTTATGCATTTTAATAAGCTGT
>JANHFK010002245.1:606736-618997 GCA_036250565.1 Sibynophis collaris | reverse complement strand
GAAGAAGAAGAAGAAGAAGAAGAAGAAGAAGAAGAAGAAGAAGAAGAAGAAGAAGAAGAAGAAGAAGAAGAGGGAAACAATAGATTTCATTTGAACTCCAGCAAGACTTAGTGGCTTTGAGTGTGGGAGCCTATGGTTCAACTGAGGTGTGGACAGTTATGAGTGCTTCTCAATCAGCACAGTGCAAGATGCATTGATTGCTGAGAAGCTTCAGGGTTTGATTTAAACTGCTGTTAATGATGTATAAGCCCTATATGGCTCGGGACTGGGTTATTTGAGGGATTACCTCTCCTCAGTTACATCCAGCCTTTGTAATTAGGACTGGCAGGAGAAGTACATTACAAGTTCTGACTATAAAACTGTCATCTATGGCAGCGGTCACCAACTGGTGGTCCGGGGACCACTGGTGGTCCATGAGAAAATTTTGGTGGTCCCCAGTAAAATCATTGCATTTTTTATATTGCACTAAATCAGGGATCCTCTAACTGCAGCCCCTGGGCTGGATATGGCCCGCCAAAGCAATTAATCCTGCTTGCTGATGGGATGAGGTCCTTCAGGCACTTAGCTTGGCCACCTGTTTAATAGCTCCAGCCCTTCCCTCCTTCCCTTGGCACTTCAGCGAGTGACATGCAAAACTTTGGCCGGGCTCCTTGAGAGACAGAGTTTGCAGGGGGCTGATCTAGCCCAGACTGGCTACAAGACAAACATTCATTCTTGGCCATATTTGAGATTCCAGGCTGCAATGGACAGCAAAGCTAGGGTTGACCCCGGGCACTTCTCTCTGCTAACAGGAGGCCAAGCTAAGTGCCTGAAGGACCCCATCCCATCACTAATTCATATTAGTGGTCTGTGGGATTTAAAATTATGAATCTAGTGGTCCCTGAGGTCCAAAAGGGGTTGGTAATCCCTGATCTATAAGACAAAATTACTCAGATACATTTAGATATTATCCGAAGACCATATTCTTCTGGGTGTTCTCCAGAACTGGAAATGGAGGAGGTACAGTTTACAGGATTTTTCTCTTTCCTCAATGATCAGTTGCAATTGGTGGTAGTAGTAGGAGACATGTCTATTTTGGAGGGGGGCTATAGGGTTCAACTTTCTCTGGCCATTTATTTAATATCTACATAAGGCCACTGGGAGGCCATACATCAGCATGAAGTACATCTAAACTCTGGGCCAAACAGAATATAGGAGATATTGAAACCTTACACAGCTTAAGACCTGGACATCCTTGATAATATCTGCACCCATCAGTGAGGATCTGAAAAGGTGCTAACCATCTGGATTGCCAGTCTGAAAGAGTGTCACTATTGGAGATCGGGGGTGGGGTGTATTCTTTTGCTGTCTCCCTTGTATGGGATCAGTCAGAATGAACTTTAAAAAAAATTAAAAGCCCAGACATGAAGAGATTATGGTTCTCCCTAATAAAAGTGCTAAAATATTGTTTTTGGGTAAGTTTTCTCTCATTGTAATCAATTGACTCATATTTTTATTATATTGTTAATCATAGCTATATCACATTATATTTTAATTGTTATTGGACTGGAGTCTACATTGCTTAGAATTGGTTTTATAAATGAAGTGACATATAAGTCTAAAAAAAGGAACGAACAAATTTGCATATATTTGTAATAGTAAAGAGGAGGCTGCCCAAATAGGGCTGAGATTATGGCCACCAAAGATATCACTGTTGAAATTTTACAAGATGCCAATCTATTAAAATAGAAATTGATTGATTAATTGCTTAAGAGCATGACAGTTTATTGATTTAAATGTCTTTAATCAGCTGGCAGCCCTATCTGTAACCTAATCTAACTTTGGAAGATGTTGATTGGATGCTACTTTTCTTGCCTTGCTTTTGCTGTTATAGAACAATTTGCAGCATGTACATGAGTGAACTTTTATTCCTGTCTAGTCCAGGAAAGCACTTCTTCTCAAAATGAACAATTAGGGTTTGAGAAAAGTCTGAAAAATGTCTATTCTTTTGACCTTTCTATGGTTTGTCATTTAGTTGACATACCCATTACCTCAAAAATCAAATGTGTTTGTCTAAACATTATTTGGATGTTTCACTTGGGCACCAAAGGTCAGACAGCTGACCACTAACTCGCTGACAGTGATCAATTCAGTCTCCAATCTTGTCACTTCCACTGTTTATTCTGCCATCCATCTCTTCTTTGCCAGCCGCTCCAGCCACTTTCTGCTGTTGAAGCGCTTTTAAAGCTAACAATAATCCAATTTAGAATTGATCAATGAGAATGTATGGTCAGTAAGCAAAATGACAAAGTCTGCAAATAACCACCAACCACAATCTGGTGTTGTATTCCAGAAGACAGAATACAAACTTCAAATACCAGAGTCCAACATCATCGGAGCACCAGGAGTAATGAGCTTTGAGGTGCTTCCAAGCAATCATCATACCTTAATCACAGAATTTATGAAAGAGACTAGACATGATCTTCCATTTGTAATGTAACATGTTTTTCTACCACTCATTCTGCCTGTCATCTATTCTGAAAATATATTAAGGAAGGAAAAGTGAAACAACTGCCTAAACCTTTTGACTGAGGAGCCAACAATGTCTCATATTAACAGCCTTCCTCAAACCAGGTCCCTTTAGATGTGTTGGGATTACAATCTGACAAGTCCATTTTGGGAGGGAATTGTGGGGCCAGTAATCTTAATAAATCTGTAGAGTACCATATTGTGGAAGTCTAATAAATAAATATCCTAGTTATGTAATGCAGGGGTGTCAAACTCGATTTCATTGAGGGCCATATTAGGGTTGTGTTTGACCTTGTGGGCTGGGTGAGTGTGGCCATGGTGGCCGTGGCCAGGTTGGGCATGGCCAGCTCAACATCACTCATGTCGGGGACACCTGTGGCGGCCTAGGTGGGACTGGGGGGATCCATTGTCACCAACAGAGGAAGGCGAGACCAGGGAGAGTGCCAAACCCTTGTCCTCCAGAGGAGCCTCGCTGTCCCTCTCAGCCTATGTGGAGGACCCCTGGATGGTAGCACAGGCTGTCCAGAGCCCTAGGCAGTAGAGGGTAAGTGCCCAGCCCATGCCTCAAGCTCCCAGGGCACCAGGACCCCAAATTCCAGCTCCGCCCCACTTCCCTGAGGGGGTGCCCAGTTGCACTTACCTCCTCCTTGAGGCTGCTGCTGCTGTTCTCGCTCTCCTTGGCCAGGTTGCTCATGGTGTTTGCGGGATGGCAAAGTGTGTAGGTCAGAGGTCAGAGGGATGCCTACTCCTTCTCCATGCAAGGAGATCCAGATTGTAACCAAAGCATCCTCAGAGATAGGAGGGGATACCTAGGATAGGTCAGGAGAAGGAACTCCTGAGCTCTGTTTTCCCTGGCAGAGGCACTGTGGGCTGGTCCTTCACTCTTTCCAGGGTAGCCCCACAGGCCTGATCTAAGCACCCTGTGGGCTGGATCCATCCTGTGGGCCTTGAGTTTGACACCCCTGATGTAATGTATAGAGATAAAGTGATTAAAAAAAAAGAAGTCAAAAATGTGTATTAAAGCAAAATCCTTGTGGGTAGGAATGAAGGACCCCAAGCGAGAATGGAATGCAATTGTGTTCATATACACAGGAGGGGCTTAAGTTTGGTTTACCTTCGAATATGTACAAGATACCCTTTCCCTTTTTAAAATATAACTCCTCATCAAATCCTTTTTTCTTTAAGGTACCACCAGGAAAATATCATTCATTGTCTATTGTAAATCATACCTCCTTACATTTCTGGATGCAAATGAAGAATTTCTAGTCCCCTTAAAAAAAAAAATGTACTGGAAATTTTCTGGATAGGGAAAACAGATTTAAGAGAAAAGTACAAATAAAATGGATTTTCCCTTGCTTGCAAATCCAATCTAGCAGCTGGCAGCTGGCAATTATTTAACTATTTTTCAGGTTGCATAAATCTCTATTTATCCAAATCATGCAAGTATGATTATACGGTCTGGTGAGTTTTTTGTTTTGCCATAACTCGAAGGAGAAGAAAGACCTCTAAGGTCCTTATGATTCTGTGATTCTATGATTCAGTATGCCATATATACTGGCCATTAACAGCAAAGAAAAAAAGCAGAAGATGTCCCAGAGAAAAAGAGAGAAATTAAGGCATATGCAGAACAGGATTTATAAGAAGAAAACATTGCTACTAATACTACAGGATGTAATAAGTATAATATATAGTATAATCTATATACTACTTATACTACATAGTATTATAGTAATAATAATTAGTGTAGCAATGTAGAAATAGATATAGAATAGTATATAAAATAGGGACAATAAAAAGCATTCACATATAGTTTCACATTTCACTGTTACATCTTATTTTTTCATTCCCCCCCAAAGAGCCTCCTCAATCCTTATAGGGAGATACAAATAAAAACTACCTGTCCAGGGCCCAGGGCTTTTCTGGCTCTTTTGAAACTTAATCAAGTTGGATACAGTTGTTCCTTTTAAAAAAAGTATGACAATGTAGCTGTTTCCCTGGTCCAATATATTAGTCACTATACTATTCTCAAGGGTAGTGGTGGCTCAGTGGCTAAGACCCTGAGGTTGTCGATCGAAAGGTTGGCAGTTCAGCGGTTCGAATCCCTACTGCCGCATAACGGGGTGAGCTCCCGTTAGTTGTCCCAGCTTCAGCCAACCTAGCAGTTCAAAAGCACGTAAAAAATGCAAATAGAAAAATAGGGACCATCTTTAGTGGGAAGGTAACAGCGTTCCATGCACCTTTGGCGTCTAGTCATGCCGGCCAAATGACCACGGAGATGTTTTTGGATAGCGCTGGCTCTTTGGCTTTGAAACGGAGATGAGCACCGTCCCCTAGAGTTGGGAATGACTAGCACATATGTGCGAGGGGAATCTTTGCCTTTTTTATACTACTTTCAGACTTCCCATTGCCTTTTGCTAGAGAATATTAGGTAGAATATTTCACATTTCTGGTGCTGGGCTACAGTATGTGAATCCTACCTCTCGTTGAAACAAAGAAAATTAAAAAAAAATAGCTTGAGGATATAAATGAGAAAGCTCATTTTGTCTTGAAGATGAAGCAACTAAATTGTCATGTTGCCAAATTGCCTTCACTTTAGGATATGTGTTATCCTAAAATAATAAGGCTTGAAACAAGCTGATGTGAGCTGCTGTTTGGTAAATTCAGCATAAGAAAGACATACATATAGAGCTAGTCCAAGATATTCTCCCATTTCTCTCTCTATATTTTGCAAGAGCTGATTATACAATTCGAGTGTCTTTACCTTTGTATTTGTTAATATAGTAAAAGAGAGAAGCATTAAAACAGTGTAATGCATATGTATCCCATTTAAATCTTACCTAATTGGAAGTACCTCTATGATTACACTAACTCTGTTCATATGCCCACTCATTTTCACATTTGTCTACACAATTCAATGAATGTTTTAAAGATTATATCCGTGCTCAGCAGAACAGTTTTCCTTGCTAGCCTGTTCAATACTTTTATAGAATGTAATTAAACTATATTAGTTCCCTGGCAGAAAATTGATGATCTTTTAATTATTTCAAGATAACCAAATGCTTAAACATTTTTCTTACACCTTCAAAGTCTGTGGAATGCTTTCAGGACAAATTTTAGCAAATATTAACTAGCCTTTAGTTTACATGTTCACACCTCTACAATATTAATTTTGCATTTGTATTACTAAGAACTAAGATGCACTATATAAATGAATAATGTGTTTTATCGTCTATTATATTTCTTATCACTATTATGGCTCTACTTCCTAAAACAACGGATTTAATACAATTGTTTAATTTCCAACAGAGAGAGATGAGATTGTGAGATGAGTGGCTATATAAATTGATATAGTAAATAAGACAGTCAAGAAAGCTTTTTGAGCCATTTATGGTGGAACATGGAATGAAGGGCTAGAGATAGTTGGTGCTGAAATTGGCCCTGGCTTCCTTGGCCCAAGTTTCCCGGCACATGTATTCAAAGGCACAAGGAAGTGTCCCAGCATGAAGGCAATATTTGGTGAGTTATACTTTATGTGAATTTTACATATACTAAGTCAGATTTTATGTGATGATTCTATTAAAGTTTGTTCATTGTAACCTACTGAAATTTGAAGCATTCAACCAGCATACAAAAATCGTGGGGCTATATCTTGGAATAATGCTACCTAAACAATTGATTTTCTGTATCTTTTTTCTGACAAATAGGTTAGGGCAAAATTAAAGGATAAATTGGTTTTGTGCTAATTACTAATTGCATTAAGAGGGAAAGTGTATTTTCCCCACCTCCATTTCTGCATAAATACCAGCCACTTAATCTTCAGCTGGTCTTCCAATTGCCATAATTAATTCACAAAATAGTGATGGCTTTGCAGCAAAGTACTCTGATTTTGATTTATTAATGTAAATATGAAATAGAAGCTCTTTACTATGGAGGTAACTTAATTATTCTTATGACTCACCCTGCTACAATGTACAGTAAGCTGATTGTTAAAAATTATTCTGAAAACAAATGATCAAAACTTCTTTAAATTTTCCTTTTTAGTTTTTGATTTAAGTGACTTTATTGTCAAGGGCACCTTCATGTCCTGATATATACATTCTCAATATTGTTGAAATGTAACGATTGATAATGTCTGCTATAAAGTTATAGAAATCAAATCATGAAAATGATGTAACCTCTAGAGAAAGCAACATAAAGGTCAGAAGATTCATGCAAAAATGTCAGAATTTAGTTTCCAAAAAGAAAGGTTACAAAATTCAACTTCACCTATTAATCACTTTCAGACTAATTTTTCTATTAAGTCCAAAACAGGCTGTATCCGGTATATGAGAGGAATTGTGAGCAAATTCATATGACTTAAAAACATGTAATGACACTAGACTAGGAAGCATGCCCTGATAAACCTGAACTCAAATTCAACCTTGTAGAAAATTGTTATAGCAATTTCAAGTATCACCATCATCATTATAAAAATGCAGATCGGTCATCAACTCAGTACTTATATAAGTACTCAGTACTTATATAAAATGAGCACTCTATAGAGCATGGGTGATTCATAACTCCCTAGCCACTTTTCTGTGACCCCTTAGAACTCTCAGGACTGTCTAATCTCTAGTAAAGTGGGAATAATTTCCTACAGTTTACAGGGATACATGAAATATACTAAACTGTCAGATAAATTTAGCAGATCTAAATACTATCAAAGCTTTTAGACATTTCTTAACTTTCCAAACTCACTGGAAAAACCATCCCTGCCCACTTTCTCATTGCCTTGTTTCCTAAAAGTTCTGGCTGGTGACAATTATAATAGAAAGGAGTATCTACCCTGTTTTCCACAAAATAAGACGTCCTCTTGAGCGCATGGCTACAGGCTTATTTCAGGGTTCAAAAAAATATAACACAGGGTCTTATTTTCGGAGAAACACAGTAGTCCAGTGATGGGTTGCTACTGGTTTTACTACCGGTAGCCATCACTCTGCAGGACACCTAATTCTCACATTGCTGTGTAATGTCTAAGTGTATTTACCTATGTAGTATGGCGGCAGTACTATTATTTATCCTTCTTAACTTCTTTACTCCTCTATCTTATTGGTATTATTGTTATGTTTATTATATTCCGTTGCTTTGCATATACACTGAGAGCTTCTGTGCCAGAGGCAATTTCCTGAGTGTCTATTCACACTTGGCCAAATAAAGTATTTAATTCTGTTCCATTATACACCATTTTCATTATTACTATATTGCCAATGAGAGCTGACCAATTTTTTTTCCATTTTAGGTCTTTAGTAAAATAGGAGATAAAAAGGGTGAGGTCAAAACCAATGAGAATATTGTGAGTTGCATCAAAGAAGTGTAGTTATGGTACTAGGCTTTTCTGTTTTTAGTTTTCTTTTTCTTTTTTCTTTCATGATTGTATTTATTTAGAAAATTTATATGCTGTCTATCTCACTCTGCAAATCGACTCTAAAGTTCTCCCTATATATTGTTTCTATTCAGTAGTGAAATTCATTTTTTTTTTTACTATTGGTTCTGTGGCATGGTAGGCAAGGCGTGGCTTGGTGGGCGTGGCTTGGTGGGCATGGCAGGGGAAGGATCCCTCAAAATCTCCATTCCCACCCCACTCAAGGGGAAGGATACTGCAAAATTCTCATTCCCTCCCCATTCCTGGGGGAAGGATATTGCAAAATCTCTATTCCCACCCCATTCTGGGACCAGCCAGAGGTGGTATTTGCTGGTTCTCCGAACTACTCAAAATTTTCGCTACCTGTCAGAACCTGCTGAATTTCACCCCTGTTTCCCATCCAAAGTTTGGTTTTAAGATGGGTGGCAATACAATTGTTTTAAATAATAACATAAGTAAATAAATAATTATCACTGTTGAATTTTACAAGGAAGCAGCATATTGCAATATCTGAAATACTTAAAAATAATGGATAATGTAATTTAATATATTTATTTTAAAAATAAATATATTTGAACTTAATTTTGCAATGAGTTCAGCCTAAATGTAGTTTAAGGCTTGTGTTACTAAATACGAGCATTAACTATTATTCCATGTTAAAATAATAAAACTCTTATCTTACTAACCTGAAATGAATATGTTTTGATTGTCTTTTCAAAAACCATTGCTCCATTCTTTTGCAGACACTGTAGATCTTTATTGTTTTTTTAACAGTGAAGTGCCATTTCTCCCATCCATATATTCACTTCATATATCTATAGAGATTCTCAATCATCAAATTCATGGTTGTCTCAGAAGTGCTTTTTCTAAAAGGCAACTGGACTTTCTTGTACTTTTTCTCCTTGAAAACATTTCACTTCTCATCCAAGAAGCTTCTTCAGTTCTAATTGAATGATTTACCATATTTTTCGGAGTATAGGACGCACTGGAGTATAAGACGCACCTTAGTTTTGGGGGAAGAAAATAGGGGGGGAAATCTGCCTACCAGGTATTCACCTGGCTAGTATCCTTAGTCTGGTCAGCTTCAGCACATTAGTTTGCTGGTTTTGAGTGCATGCACACTACGCTCACTACACTTACACACTGGGTTGGGGATAAAAAACAGCTTCTAAAGCACAGCTGATCATTGGAGAGAGAAGCAATGAGAAAAGCAGGCGTGGAAGATCACTTCAATCACTAGTGCCTCGTTAGGGCTGAAAAACAGCTTCGAAAAAGCTACATTTGGAGTATAAGATGCATCCAAATTTTCAGCTTCTTTGGGGGGGGAGCGTGTCTTATATTCTGAAAAATATGGTATATTCTTTGCAGTTATCTGGGCATTAATATTCTGAGGGTCAGTTGTTAGCTCTCTGAGAGGCATTGAGAGTCCTCAAAATCAACTGAATCAAAGTGCAGGGACTGCTGAAAGGACTGTGCTGTAAAACAGGAGATAAGTGGTGTCATATCATTCCTCCTCTGTTGAGAGGCTGTTCAATTTTAAGATAGATGGCCTCTTTGGCCCCCTCTTTCATACCAGTGGTTTTCTCTGTCCAGAATGTGAATTTTTCTGTCTTCAAAGAATGACCTTTATCTTTCAGATGCAGCTGGACTGCTGAATCCTGTCCTGATGGGTTTGTTTTCTTGTGTTGTGCCATGCATTTGTGAAATGGTTGTTTTGTTTCTCCAATGTACAGATATGCACATGTCTCACTGGATTACACTGCATATACCACATTTCTCAATTTGTGCCAGGTTTTTTTTTTTATCTTTGGGGTGGACAAACTTCTGTCTTAATGTATTATTGGGTTTAAAGTGTGCACATGTGTTGGTCGAAAATCCTCCTGAACTTTTCAGATATCCCTGCAATGTATGGAATGGCAACATTGCTGTTTGCTGTTCTCTTTGTCTTCTTTATTATGGAGGTGCTCCTGCTGGATCTTTTCCTGGATTTGATAAAGGCCCACCTGGGATAGCCACAACTTCTGAGGGCTTCCTTGATGTGTTTTTGCCTCCCACCCCTTTACTGGTAAGCAAACCGTCAATCACAAATTCTGATCACTCCAGTTTGTGCTCCAGTGGATGGTAAGAATCAAAATACTGATCTGTGTGTATAGGTTTTCTGTTTACTTCGATGTTGAAGCTTTTGTCTTCCTTAATGTGTAATGTACAGTTCAGGAAAGCCAGATTTGCTTAGCATCTTCCTTTGGGAACTTAATGTACCTGTCCACAGTTTTGATGTGTTTTGTGAAGACTTCTATTTCCTGTGTTTAAATCTTGACCCAAATATCATCCATGTACCTATACTAGTGAGTGGGTGGAATTCCTGTGAAAGAGTTTAGGGCTTTGGTTTCTATTTTTTTCATGTAGAGATTGGCCACAATGGGGAACACAGGTGAGCACAGGGTGCAACCATGTTTTTGTCTATTCATTTCAAATATTTTGCTAATTGGTTTGAATATTCCTTCAACATTTTCTTATTGTTAAATTCCATTGTTTCATAACTATTTAAAAAATGTAATGATTTCTTTGTCACTATACAAAGAGTACTAATTACATATAGGTGCATTGTGCATTGTCAATGATTTGTCCTGTTAAATTAAATTAAAAAATTTAATTTTATGATTCAGGAAAACAAAAGACATGTACACTAGAAGTATACAATTAACATTAAAATGAAATGAAATATGATAAGAGTGTTCAGGATGTAGACTAAGATGGTAAACCTCAACATCTGAGCCATTCATTGATGAGTGTTAAAGGCTGAGGTTTGTTTTTTTATTTGTTTTTGCAATAATTGCTGTTTCCTAGCTGATAGATTTTATGAGCTTCAACAACTGGGAAAAATAGAAATGAAATCTCACACCCATTTGGAATCCAAATGGAGTGCAATGTCAGCCTATGAAGTCATACTTTTAGTGAAACAGGTTTCATTTGCTTCATGGTGCTTGATGTTCACGCTTTTAATGTAGCTGAAAGCTTGAAGTGGCTAGTAAGTGTTTCAGAAACCACACATTTAGAAGTTATTTAGAATTGAATTCCATATTCCTGCCAGCAACTTTCACTGAAGACATTCTATCCCTCTTGTTTGTACAATTTTTAAAAATTTGGTTCAGGCTGCTTGATAATAACAGGGAAAGATTGCTAGATTTTAAATTTAATTAGTTGTGGGCTGTTTTCAGATGACACTTTTAAAAAAATGGATGAATGGTCATGTTGAAAATTATGGCTTAATATACTAGACCAGTAATGGCCAACCTTTTAGGCACAGAGTACCCAAACTGTGTGTGATGTGCATGCCCAAACTGACAAACCTGTGGCAAAAAGTAAGATCTTTTTCTTTCCTGAGCTTCTGTTTCATTGTTTGCAAGCTCACAAAAGAAATGCCACGGAGATCTGACTTGGGGTGACAGCGCATGTGCCAGCAGAGAGGGCTCTGTGTGCCACCTCTGGCACGTGTGCCATAGGTTCACCATCTCGGTAGTAGACAAACCAATTAAAAAAAAACCCCTATGGGTTATAGTTTAGCATAAACATAGCCAATTGTAGTTTAATGAGCATGGTCAACAAAACCGAGGGTTATCAAAATGTGTGAGCCTCATAAAACAAAGATTTTGACAAAAAATATGGCAAATAAGCAGAAAGAAAAGCTAGTGGAAAAGATTAAAATACAAGTGACCAATAAAGTGAAATACTTAGGGGTATATCTAACGACAAGATGTGGAACACTCAAGGAAAATAATTATTATAAACTTAAACAACAGATTAAGTCAGATTTGGAGAAGTGGGAAAACCTACAGTTATCACTTCTAGGCAGGATATCAACAATAAAAATGAATATTTTACCAAGAATGTTTTATCTATTTCAGACTATACCAATTAGATTGGAAAAACACTTTTTTACAGATATGAACAAGATAATAGTGAAGTATATATGGCAAGGGAGAAAGGTGAGAATAAAATTGAAATCACTACAAGATGCCAAAATAAGAGGAAGCTTCGGCCTACCAAATTGGGAAATATATCACCAAGCAGCTTCCTTGATGTGGGTCAAAGACTGGATCACGCTAAGAAACAAGAGACCATTAGCCTTAGAAGGCCATGATTTGTGATTAGGATGGCATGCTTTTATTTGGTATAAGGACACTAAGTCACAAGGGTATTTCAGAAAGCACTATATAAGAGGATCACTAATCTCAAGTTGGGAAAAAATCAAGAGACAGTACTATTTAAAAATTACAAGATGGATTTCTACCATTGAAGCCTTTTCGTATCCAGTCACACTCAAAAAGGAGCAAGTTGTTAGATATGGCGAG
>JANHFK010002245.1:592486-606636 GCA_036250565.1 Sibynophis collaris | reverse complement strand
AGCCTCCAGTCCCCTAATCATCTTTGTTGCTCTTCTCTGCACTCTTTCTAGAGTCTCCACATCTTTTTTACATCATGACTAACATCTAATGTTCTATAAAGTACAGAAGTAGAATAAGAAGCTCCATTCAACTGATTTTAAAATCCATTTACAATGTGGGATTAATATTTTTTTTACTCATAGAGATGCTGAGAGAAAGCACCATTTTATAATCCATAACATAATTCTAATTCAATTAGGGAGTTCCAAGAGCTCACAGGTAGGACAGGGTAAGGAAAGAGGCAACAATTGCTGAAAATAGGAGGATCATAGGGGAAGAAATAGTTTGGCTTTCTATAATGAAGATATATTATAAAAAATGTTAAAGTTGATGTGAGAAGAAACATTATATCCACCTGTCCTGAAACTTGTTCTCAACTTCTTTCTAATTTGCAATTTCTGTTGGTCACATTTAATTAATGGTACCTGTGGAAAAAAACTTCCTTCATGGTCGAAAAGTTCCTTTTTATAAAGAGTCTGCTATCATAGTGAGGAGTGGCATATCTAGCTGTCAGGTTTCACACCAGGCTAAGTTGTAAATGTTATTTCCTTATTCCTGAATTGGTTTATTTAGTAGAAAACCAACACAATTTAGATCAAGTAATATCTTTATTTCAAACAAGAATGAAGTCATATTCACATAGACAATTCACTCATATAGAAAATTGACTTCCTAAATTCCACCAGATGACATTCCCTAATAAACAAGATCTGAAGATGCCTCTTCTATCTGATAAAATAGAATAATAGAGACCATTGGAGAAATGAGATACAACAAATAAACTGGAACGGGATACAATTTATTTGACTGAGAATAATTTAATATGAAGTGTATTTCTAGATGGAAGTCTCCTTTATCACTGCCACTGTACTAGATAATTTGTGTCTACCAGATTAAAGCTGGTAAATTCATTCTAAATTCAGTTGGCTGCTAAGTGCCTGCAAAGTCATTAAAACACTAATCAAATGAGATCATTTCTGCAGGCCTTTAATCGAATCTGCTAACTTTGTTGTAATTATTGTGCCTTTTTATTCCTAACTTTGTCTGTCTAAAGAAAAGAGATATAAACAGATGGATATGTATGTATGTATGTATGTATGTATGTATGTATGTATGTATGTATGTATGTATATAAAACCTTTTACAGAGGTCATCTGAAACTTTGTAAAATTCCATAAATAAGGAAGAGCAATTGTGCAATGCTGTGCTTTCAAAGTCTTAGTTGGAAGCCTTCCAAGTTACCAGACAAGGCTGCATGTGTCTAGGTGGTAGGAGATGGCAACGTTTAATATACTTGTCTCCTTAGGAATTGTTGTGCTTACTGGCTGAATTATGCTACAGTTCTTTGCCATATATCCTGAACAGCTATCCTTGATTCTGCAGGGAAAAAATTCAGTGGTTTCAGCATTTGGTAGCTAAGCTAATTTTCTTTATGAGATCCAGATTTATGAAAATTTCTATGTAGTTATAAATGGAAAATCCACAGATCTGACAGTTGCTTGAACAGAGTTTCCTTTTCTTGAAGAAGCATATATTCCTATTGCAGGCTTAAAAATAAAACCTTTAGGTACCCAGGGCAAGGAGCCAATCAAATATTTATATGAAGGAGGGTAAAGACAAAGATTTTTTTTAAAAAAATGTCTTTTCTTACAGGTTGTTCTCATTACAAAATCTACTCATTTCCTTCTCATGCTGAGCCTTTTGCTATTGCTTAATCTTGATTTTGTCTTGCAAAAAATTTAGCTGCCTTACATTGGACAAAAACAACAACAACACCCTCTGAAGAAAACTTCTGGGAATCTCCTGGAGCCCTGTAATTATTTTAGTCCCATTGAATGTAGCTGTTGTCTGACATTGTAAAAAAGCATAGAGAGTTTGGTGTAAGAGGTTTAGCTTTTAACATTCGTGTGTAGATTAAAACTTTTTTTTTGAATAAGTAAGAATACACACATATGCTCTGTTTGTATAATCTATATTAATTTTTGTTTTTCCAAAAAATTTAAAATGTCATTTTTAAAAACTGCAATGCATGCATTGAGATAAATTTTCTTCAATTTCTTCAATTTCAATAAAGTTTCTTCAATTTTATTAATGGTCAATATGTCCAAAATCAAGTTATAAATATTATCTATTATGACATTAGATAAAACAGTTTAACAAATAAGATATTTAATAAATATTACATAATAGACTTAAAAGTTCAACTCATTGATTTGTTCCTAAAAATCTTGTTTTTAAGCCATAGTCAAAAATCTGCCCATTGCCAGTTGAAAATAAAATTAAGATTTATTTATTTATTGGAATTTGTCAAACAAAATAGAGAACAAGAGTAAGAGAATAAAAATACAATGACAGGGACAATAATACTTATGCACGCCCCCTCTACTGACCACTTAAGTATGAAGTAAGGTCCATGGAAGTCAATTTGTGAATGAAACTGTGAAAATGTGTAGCTGAAACAACTGAATCAGGTAGAGCATTCCAGACTTTGACAACTCTGTTACAGAAATCATATTTTTTGCAGTCAAGTTTAGAACGATTTACATTGAGTTTAAAGCAGTTGTTCGCACACGTATTATTGCGATTAAAACAAAACAAAAAATTCCCACCAGCATGCTGGCTGCGGAAGGCTGGGAGTTGAAATTCACCTGTCTTAAAGTTGACAAGGTTCAGAAACAAACAGTATGTGTGTGTGTGTGTGGGAGGTGGGGTTACCATCCTAGTGAGAATATTATTTATTTGTATCTCCAAGTAATAAATCATGGGAAAGAAACTCCATATAATCACACAGTGTAGATGAGATAAAAACCCAGGAGCCTGAATGTAAACAGACAAATCACAGAGCATCCTTGCTTAGTATTAACTTTCCATTCCAGCTTGTAAAGCTTCATGAGTACATGGTCCCTATTATTTTAAAAGGTTTTGGTCAGAAATTTTCTCTTTTCATCTGCCAGCCTTCATTTTCACCTGCTGTTCCAGAGGCACAGATCAACTGTTCTAGAGATTCCCATCGGCTGTAATGGATCAAGTGAGTGAATTTTCTTTTCCTGGTTCTTTATTGGGGTGAGGGTATTTTACACTGTCGCACCAAGGAATTTTTATCTGAATTTTCTATAGAATAGAATAGAATAGAATAGAATAGAATAGAATAGAATAGAATAGAATAATATGGGACTTATTCTACCAATGGTTAAATAGTCATTTGAGTAATTGACATAATATAAAACAAATAGAGAGCATGATAATATTAATGATTTTTAAGAGTTTAAATGTAAGATGATGTAGGAGGATATATAGGAAATTATATTATGTCACTTATATTCCATTTAAGCTCAAAGAATGTTATTTCCCAATCAGATGATTAAATTTATGGAGAAGAATGATAAAAAATATTATAAGAAAGAGATTAATGGATGCACAAAAACTTGTTACCAGCTGAGACACTGCATTTTATATAGTATATGATCCTATGTTCTGTTCTGTTCCTTTTAAAATAATAATAATTTTTTTTTTTTAAAGTGTGAGCCTTGGGAATCTTGTTACTAGGTAAATACACAAAAGCAGAAGTGACAAATACAAAGCACACTAATCCTTAGCTGTTTGGCTAAACTGTTTGAAATATGTTTTCAAGACCATACTTGAGGATAGTCAGCTAAACAGCTATTAGAGCATGAGTGCACTAGGAAACACAGTGTATAATAAGACTAATCCCCAGTGGTTAGGAATGCTAGATGCATAAGGAAGTCATCCTGCCCCACACTCCACTTTTAAATTCCACTTTCCCCCATTAATAAGAAGGTGGATTTAGTAGGAAGGATTAGTTAATAGATGTTGAAAATGTTGAAGCTGTCTAACATAACAACATGGTATCACAGGGAGAAGGGAGGGCTTTGCTGCTGATCGATTCAGGGAAGGAAGAGGGAAGCTAACCCTCACTGCTAATTGGAATTAGAATTTGAGACCAGTCAATTAAAATGGATCTAATTGAGAGAGAGTGAGAGAGGAAGTCAAAGAGAAAGTGATATTTATTTATTTGTTAGGTCTTATATGTCACCCTGATGAAAAAGAATTCTGAGTGCCTTACATTTCCCTCTATGGTATAATGAAAACAATCATTTATAAGAGCAATAAAAAAATACAGTAAACAAGATGTTTCTGTCTCTTCCTCATACCTCTCACATAGGTGTACAAATTTAGTGGAAGTATCTTTAAGTGATCATAGAGCTAGTTACAGTGCTTTTAATTGGAATAACAAAGGTCAGTAAGAACTTCAGCTTTTCTTTACAAAGGATTGGTTCTACATGTTGTCCTCTGTTTATTAACTGATTTGTAACCTTTGCTCATTCAATCCACAAATAAATAAGTTCCATTAATTAAAAAAAAAATTCTTTGACCCAATCTCTATCTTGTAGATCCCCTACCCATTGAAATTCTGGGAAACAGGAATATGAGCTGTCTTTAACTTGATATATTATACTGTATATGTCTTGGACAATACAATATTTCACATTTTGTATCATTACCATCCATGCAGTCTGGATGTTTATAATTATAATCTTAATATATCTAGAAGCTAATTTAAAACCTGGAGTTTCTCTTTGCGTTTGGTTCTGATGGAAATTTAGGTCTTTTGACTTAACTCCAAAAAAGCAATGTTTAAAATGAGACATATGACAATGGTTTTGTAGATTTCAGGGAAAATGACATCTTGTTGAATAGAAAATTAATTGACTGAAAATCAATTATCTTTTTACAAAATATTTTCATTAATTTTTAAATACATATAATAAAACTAATACAAACTAAACCAGAAAACAAATCTGCTAGATCTAGCTCCCCTGGTGTTATTAGTTCTTGTCTATTACCACAATGTCTTGTTAATTGGCCAGTATCTGCCTCTCTGTCTGTACCTGGAATTCCCAAAGGATCTTAGTCTTTTTATTCTCCACAACCTTCTATAGAATCTCTCATCTGGTCTTGAAAAAGTGTATCCCATTTCTGTGTAAATGTTCTTGAACACAATGCCCGATACAAGTAATCCCCAGGTTACGAGCATTCCCTAAGCAAACATTTGAAGTTACGTGATAAGTGCCCCCTAGCATTTGCGATCAAGGCCTGAAACTACTAATCTTGCAGCACCACAGCATTTGGTCGCCCTTATGAAGAACTGCAGAGGCTCTGAACATTCGTTCTACATGTTGCTGTCCAAAATGGAGCTTCTGAGGGACAGATCCGCCCCTCAGAAGTTCCATTCAGGCATCCAGAGGCCTCCTCTGACCCATTGCAGGCTAAAATGGAGCTTCTGGGGGCCAGATCCAGTCCTCTAAGGCTCTGTTTGGCTCTCTGTGGGCATCCCCTGGCCCATTGCAGGCCAAAATGGAGCCTCTGTGGGCCTTCCCTGGCCTGTTGCATGTTGCTCCGTTATGGCCATCAGCATGTTGAGCGACGCCTGTGGAGACCCGAACAGAACTTCAGAGGGGCACACATGACTGAGAGGCTGGAGAGGAGACTGCTTTGCTAGATCTTAACAAGGTAAGTGACCTGGCATGGCAGGTTGATGGCGGGAAAGCAATTGTCAGGAGCACGAGGTATTTCAGTGGGTCAGGGAGGCCTTGGGTGGCCTTTGGCAGATGGCATTTTCCTCCCCATCACCTTCCCCACTCTGAAATAACTTAGTGTGCTTAACAAGCCTCACATTCGATTATCGAATGCATGGGCAAAAGAGGGAGTGATCCAATTCAAATTACGAGGTTTACTCCCACGAATCCTCGGGTTATGAATGGAATGGGCAGGCTCCATTGCATTCATAACTCAAGGACTATCTGTACTTGGTTGTACTGTTTAGTGTATGCTGTTCCAGCCTGCAGCTTACAGTCTGTCATTGTGTGTTGGACTGTCTTTGAGGCTTCTCTGTGTACTCTACATTCAGGGTCCTGATGACTGTGGTAAATTTCTGCTATGTATCTAGCGCCAAGAGTCTGTTCTTGTGCTGCTATGATCATCATGTCAGTGCTGATTTTTTTAGTCTAGCCTTTTCCAATCACTGGTAGGATTTTCCAATGTCTATTACCTCAGCTATATGAAAATGATACATTCCATGTAGAGTTTTATCTCCTTTTTAAAAAATATGTTTTTTATTTTATTTTTATATATACATCAACATCCATACATGAACAGTGTGGCATCTGGGTATCATTCATTTTGATAAAATAACAATACTGATATCAATAATATTTGTTACATTGGGACATGTAACATTACAAGCTTACATGTTAAGCTTATATACTCCTAAAATTAATACTCATATTTGCATATAGTCCTTCAGTATTTATTTATTCGATATTTCAATGTACCATTCTAATGCCAATTACAATATTATTTAAGCATGCATAATAATGCCATCTTTCAACCTCTAATCTTTGAATTTAATTATTTCGTTTATTCTATTTAGTCATGTCATCCTTACTAATCTTAATGTAATACACATATTGTATTAAAATATAATCCTAATACTCCATTCTAACGGCAATCACCATATTATTTAAACATACATATTAAATCCGTCTTTCAATCTCTAATCTTCCGTCTAATTATTGCTTTTATTCTATTATTTAAAAATGTGTATCCTTATTTCTACTTCTAATCTAACTTTTAATCAGGCTCCCATTATATTAAAAAAACATTTCCTTTCTATCCATCATCTCTCGACCATTTTAATATTTCAATTCTCATCTCTTGGATCTTTGTCTCTATCTGCATCTACATTTTTACTGTTTAGTCTGAGTAGTCTTCCCATCTCTATCATCTTAGGCCGCCAAGCCTCCAAAGTATCTGCCAAAACCCCTGTCTCTCTTTCAAAGGTATTTTTCCATTCCATTTCTAAATCTCTTAAAATAATTTTTCCCTGATTTATTTCATTAGTCATTATAATCCTTGTTGTCTTCTCCTTCTTATCTTCTTGTTTTGTTTGTTGATTTGTCTGTTTTGTCTTTTCCTACATCCTCTCTACCTTTCTGGAGCACTTGCAAATGATCCCAAGTCCTCTTTTTGCCCAGAAAGCCATCCTAAAGAGCTGGCGCATTCATTAACCAAAGTTTGAAGATTATTTTCATTTTAGATTACTGTTTTAAAAAAAAATAGTATATCATTCTTGCCATGCCTGAATGGCCTGGTGTTCTGTTCTTTACACTCCATATAATGTATTACAGAACTTTCTTCCATTTCCTGTATTTTCTGTTTATATAACAAAACTTTAGCATTATAATTTTCCAATAAAAATTTTCTAATTTTATTTTATTAATTGCTAACTGTTGTCCATAACCAATCCTACTGAAAATCGAGAATTGCCCTCTGTTCCATAAAATCTTCCAATATCCAAAAAAACATTATTTCTTTCCATTGTGAAAGAAAAGGCACAGAGCAGGGGTGAAATTCAGTCAGTTCTATCCGGATTGTGTGATACAGTAGAGCCAATTGCACGAAGCCCCACCCACCCACGTGATGTCCCTTTTTTGCAATGCTTTTCAGCCTCTGTTCATGAGCAGAAGGCTTTGCGCATGTGCAAACGATGGTGCGTGCCAGCTAAGCAAGCACGCGTTCAGCATGCACACCAGTAGTGGGTTCCTACTGCTTTACTCTGGTTCTTAGAACCGGTAGTAGTAGCAGCTCTGCCCACCCACCTGGATGTCATCACAGATGCTTTGCCCATGTGAGTGTGCTCTTGTTGCAAACCGGTAGCAAAGGTAAGTGGAACCTACCCCTGGCGCACACATTTGCGAACCAGTAGGGAAGGTAATTGAATTTCATCCCTGGTACAGAGCACTTCTGGGCCCATCTATGGATTCTGGCTTAAAATGTATTCTGAGATTTGTAATTATTTTTGTGGTTTCCTGACAAGTTTTATTTTTTGCCAGTAAATGATTTCATTCTTCCAAATCAGGCAACATATTTAAGGTAGAAAAAGGCAAAATAGCATGTAATGTGTGCTGACTGTTTCTCCAAACCACAAGCAACTGAAAAACTAGGATGATAAATCTCACTGTGGAATTATTAGGGGAGAAACCACACCGAGGTTATTGCCATACCAGTTATGCTGAGAAACAGCCCTTTATAGATGTTGTTCACATATTCCTGTGATCTAACACTGCTAGTGGCTTGCTACAATTTTGAGACAGTTATCCCAAAATGAATATATCTATTTAAGGTAGTCGCTTTCCTCTGTATTAGAAATTTCTGCTTACTTGAATAGAAAAGGCAGCTATAATGACGCTTCACTGGCATGGACAAATTTGGCTCTTTGGTGAAAGTAGGAACTCAAATACAAGGCCAGGGCTACATATAGAAATGAAATTACTATGAATTTAAAAGAGAAAGAATTTAATTTTCCCACAGTTTTTATGTTGATGTTTTCCTGATATAGGAATTACTCATGATTCTGAAACTATGTGGTGATAAACCAGCAATCATATATAAAATTATATTCATTTTTATTGATAAATTAAGATAGCACATGAAACCAACCTGATAGAAACATTTAATCTTACTGCACATCAAGTGTTACAAAAAATGTGTTTTGTGATTAAAGGGCATAATACTCTTAATTTGTTCTAATTTGTGACTAAAATTATCTTAAAAGGTAACTATTTTCCAATAATCTGGAATTAATTTGAGATGTCTGACTGGCATTTTTCTTAGCTGTGTTATATAAATATGATTATATTTTATTTTAGGATAAAATTTTGGAAAAAAGCTTTAGGGAATCTAACTCATTTTCAGTTGTTTCCTTTCATGATAAAGCAAATTAGTACACTTTTTCCAGCATTATTCTTGATACTGTAAAGATGCTATTAATGTTTGTTTTAAAGCAACATATAAATATTAGATAGAAAGCCAAGTGTGTCAGCACATTACCAACATATGGTTATTGGTTATTGTATGATTAAAAGGAATAAAAAAGTCCTATGGTTCATCTTCCTCTTCCTATTTTTCCCACAACAACCATGTAAAGTGAGTTAGGCTGAGAGAGAGTGACTGGCCCAAGGTCACCTTGATGGCTTTTTTGGCTAAGGTGGGAATATAACTCATAGTCTCCCAGTTTCTAGCCCTGCTGCCTTAACCACCAGACTAAACTGGCGTCGTATATGATAATCATAAAGAAAGGGTAAAGCTTCAAAAGGACCATTTCAGTCACTACCTTGACTTTTTTTGTCATATCCCATGGACATCTCTAATAGGTGACTTCCAGTCTCTAGCAATGAAAATGCTACCAATCAATGGGAATTGTAGCTTGTATACTCTGGTGGTCTGTTATCTAACTACTCAACTCTGCCAGGTACTGACACCTACCATCAGTGAAAAATATTGGCATTGAATTTTTGATACACCACAAATGAATAATGGATCAGAATAATGAATTCAGTTCTTGTAAGTAGGGAAAGATGGTTTATCCAGCACTCTTTTTCATCAAAACCTATAAGGCATATTGCTTTGTACATTATTGTTCATGTACAGTATTTCCATCACAATAAATGTCTGAGGACTGCTAAATTAAATATTTCTCTATTTATTTATTATATTTATATGCCACTTGACTTCCAGCAATTCATACATCTGGAAAGTATTTGTTTTCATGTTCTTGAATTAAACAAGAATGGGATGATACAAGAACTTTATCATTATGTAATTGTACAAGATAAACTGATCTACTAGTGACTTAAAATAATTACTTTGGACCTTGGTTTATGGCAGGCTTATCTAACATGAAAACCATGCTGCGCCTCCTCCATCACTTCACCTATTTGTTAGAAATTTTGAAGGATTCAGAAGGTGAATTCTGTTTCTCCTAAAGCCTTTCTTTGCTCTTTATTTCTATAATGTTAGGCTTTTAGAGTCAATAACCCATTAGTAATCAAGGGATGTATCATTTATTAATTATGCACCATATTAATATTTAATCCTTTGGGTTGTCAGGCATATTTCTAAATCCACTTTTTTTAATTACATTTGAAAATAATCTTCAAGGCAACCATTAGAAAAGTAATTTTTCTGCACATTATGATTTCAATTACTTTGTTTGTGAACTGTTGTGATGCTCCAGCACTTGGTAAAGTGGCTATCACAACTCCATTCAGCCTCTCTGCTCACTTGAAAGCTAATTGAATCTTAGAACAAAGGGTGTGTTGGGAAGACTTTGCAGAGAGATCTGAAGTGATTGGGAATTAAAATTGGAAATGTGATGTCCACTTCCTGTGGTGGACTGCTTTAAAACAAAAATATTGGGTTGGCTTATTATGAGTAATTGCTGGGTTTTTCAAATGAAATACGGTTTCTCATGTCACTTTAGGATATTTATTTACTGAGACATACTATCTCTAAATTAGTTACTTCTTTGTGCAAGTATCAGAAAATACTTCTCTGCTACGGGGAACCAGTGGAACATAGAGGAAGGCATCTATTGTAGTTGAGCAATATAGAAAAATCAGTCAAGAACATACCTCCTCAGGATCTCTTCTAGACTCATCCTCATATTCTGCTAATTTCAGATTGAATATGCTCTGATAGTTATTTTTATATGATATATCATTTGACATTGCCTTTTACTGATCCCCTTAAGTACTATGCATCAGCCTACAGATGTTCCCAGTAGCACTGTGTATCTTCTGATGCACTTTTGCTATGGACATAATGTGGCACTTCTCACTGAAGTTGTGATTGATGTTTTCCATGACTTGGATTGCAGGAAAGACAGGACATGTATTCTCTGCAAAAGCATTGTCCTGCATGATGCCTGACCAACACTTGGTTGGTCTGAAGCATTGTCAGATCTTATATATACCTCTTGAACACACAGGCTTAGTGCTCTTTTGACAGAGTGCTAGACCAGTGTTTTAAAATTTTAGAGAATGCTAGAAAATAAGAAAGAGAGCTAGATTTTGTTTGTTGTTGGTTCTGAGTCCAATCCAATGCAATAACAATAACATAGACTTACAATATATACCATCTCATAGTGCTTTAAAGCACTCTCTGGGCAGTTTACAAAGTCAACATATTAGTTGTATTACTCAACCCCCAACAACCTGGGTCCTCATTTTACCAATCTCAAAAGGATGGAACGCTGAGTCAATCTTGAGCCTGTCAGGATCATACTCAAGGCTTTAGGCAGAATTAGCCTGCAATACCGCTTTCTAACCACTGTAGCATCAGGCAGTGTGTTAGAGGTTTCTACTGCTTTTGCTTTTTTGATTTTCATGAAGCCATTCTTTTTAGTCTTTTATTTTCAGATGCTGCCAACTATAACTGGTTTCATGGCAATATTAGTAGAGGATGGAACTGGCTTATTATTTGTTGTTCTCTCTCTGTTCTGCTTCATGCTATATCCCTCCATATCTTGACATTTCCACTGGACTATTTTTGGATGCTGTTTCAAAAGAACACTAGACTTCTGTTCAGAAATAGTCAACCTAGAAAGCAGAAGGCACGGGATACTTTTATACCTACGACTTATTAGCCAGATAACTTGACAGGTGGTCATATCAGCTTTTCTATGCACTGATCTATATTTACCTATCTCTTTTCCACCATGATTTCCCCATGAATATAAAAATGGAACGTTATGGAAGTTACATACAGGTTTCATTTGTGATTGGAAATTCATCTTGTTATTTCTGTCACATTTGTAAGTTCTGTGTGTTTGAAAATGCTTCATATTTATCTTCATTGTTAAGATTAAAGCTGATCTGTCCATTAAGCAATTCCGTAAAAGGCTCTTGGACTTTTCAGAAAGTATTAAAAGAACAAGAGATTTGAAAAAAGATACTCCATTACAAAAGATCACTAATCAATGCTGAGAAATTTTCTTATAAATTATTCATGTGTGTTATAAATGACTCAAACCTTTTCAAAATTAACAGCATATGTTGAAACTGAAGTACATCTCACCTTGGAAAGCCTCACAGGATATTGCAATACATTGTGTAGCATTTACGCGCACTTGACATCAAGACAAATGCTTGGATGAATTGTGAGAGATAAAGCAGTGCCCTGCCCTTACTTCAGATAAACCTTGAGCCTTGATTCTTTATTGTGTGTTTGCCTTTTACCACACATTAATTTTTAATTACAACCATTTCAAAATAAAGTCTTAATGTGAGTCATAAATCACCAATTGTGGCAATAACCACTTTGACTTTATATTAGCTATAGTACATATACTTCCACTATTAGCATGGACTCTTAGTTGTTTCCATACATCACTTCCTCTCTTCCTTCCATCTTGACTGGTAGCTCTGAAGGGAAGCAAGCCTTACTCTTGGCAGTAGTGGGCTGCTTTCTGTCCTCCTAATTGAAAGCTTGTATTCAAAGCTTCAAAAAAAAAAATGTCATCTTGACAACGGCAGCATATTTCATTCTACTTCATCATATGACACAGAGGGCCAGTGTTTTAAGCAGGGTAATAAATAAATATACATCCATATGCAAAAAGGGTCTCTATGTTGTAGACTTCCACGGACCACACATCTGTTGTGTGGATCTTCGCAAGGTGAAGAATAATAGATGCCCTCACCAATATACAATATACTGCAGAGGATTGTTTGGGTGAGTTAGTGCCTGGTAAAATTGTAACAGATTGATAATACTATTTTGGAACAAAGGATGTGATAAAGAAATCAGTAATTATTAACTTAGATTTTTAATATATCAAACCAATAGACTTGAGATTGGTTTCAAAAGTGAGATTGATTGGTTGAACATATTTTATGTTATGGTTCAAAATAATGTTATTACAGTTTGTATTTAAAATGAACAGAACTAATTTTTAGAGGAAGCTTCCAATTGAATTTTGTTCTTTTGCCTGCTGAAAGATAATTAACATTCTAGTAATTAATTAAGGCAGGGGAACGGATACCTCAGAATAGTGGGGTGATGGTTGTGACCATGTGATCAAAGTCCCACCCATGATATGTAATAATTGTGACATAAGGTTTTGACCCTACAGTGACACTCATATTTTTGATGCTCCATGGCAACCCTATAATTATCTACAATATGATACTGCAGTTGTAGCTGTAGTTGTTAATATCAAATAAATTTTAAGTACTAAGTTCTTTTTGTTGGACTTATTAATTGCAATTATGAGCAGAAAGATGGGATATGCAATTGGAAAAGAAATATTTAATGGATTTAACTCTCTCATTGCTTGGCTTAGCTGTAGCAAAATGTAGGCTACTAATCGAAGAATCTAAAAGTGAAAGTTTAAGATTAGCTGCCCCTGGTAAGTTGTCCAAAGATAGAATGTAATATGGAGTTTCATCTTTTACTATTGTTATGTAGGTAAAGATAGTCAGGTCAAAGGATTATCGTTGTAGATACACTTCCACTGATTTCAGTGAACCTGTTTATATTGTGGTCCGTCCTTGGTGTGAGCAGGTCAGGAGAACTAGTTTCACAATTGGTCTCCCGAATTAGAAGCATATAGCATTTTAAAGGCAGAGCATGAAAATAACTAAATAAATATAATTATTTATTCATTAGATTATGCTTTGAAACCATTAACCAACTTTTCAAAAAAGATAAACATTAAACTATTGATTTGACATGGTAGTGAGTGCATATTGACTCATTACTACTGCTCCCATAACCCAGATCAACATAAATAATCAAGGTCATCTTTATTATTTTTAACATTCTTTGGTTATACCAGTTTGTTTTTAATATTTTGTGTGGAAAAAAAATCACTAATTAGCACACAGACTGATAAAACATTCAAGTGGTTTGAATTCTATATGTACATGTTTTTTTCATTATGGAAAGATATTCCCAATTAAATTAATGTGCTTTAACACAATGAGCAATAAACTGCTCAACACTGAACCCCAGTGAATTAAGTGTTGGAAAAGCATTGGACAAAAGTCAAAGTTGTGCTGACACATTTCTTTCTTAGTAAATGAGGACTGTTTCATTTTAATGCAGTTGTGGTTAGCAAGAGTTTGAAAAGATCAATGCAAATTCATTTTCAGGTGGTAAATAACCTTTAATGAGACTTTTGACAGTTTCCTTTCACACCTTAAAACTCCTTACCTTTAAAAATGCTTGAAAGTGAACCCTGCCCGTC